>CAKNXH010000161.1:1600-16016 GCA_932178445.1 Andricus quercusramuli | reverse complement strand
CCATAGTGATTAGTGGACAGAGCATGAACTCACATATATCTCAACACGAATAAAAAAATCCACAGCAGTGGCAACTCGGGCACACGCCCCCCCGAATCGAAGCCCACATCAGTGGCAACTCGGGCAAACGCCCCCTCCCTCCTCCAAATTAGAGTTCACAGCAGGGGCAACTCGGGCACACGCCCCCCCGAAATCAAAGCTCAAAGCAGTGGCAACTCGGGCACACGCCCCCCTCCAACTCAAAGCCCAAAGCAGTGGCAATTTGGGCACCCCCCCTCCCCGCTTGAAATCAATAGCCCACAGCAGTTGCAACTCAGGCACACGCCCCCCTCCGAATCAAAAAACCCACAGCAGTGGAAATTCGGGCACACGCCCCTCTCCAAATGAAAAGCCCAGAGCAGTGGCAACTCGGGCAAACGCCTCCCGTCCAAATCAAAGCCGACATCAGTGGCAACTCGGCCAAACGCCCCCTCCCTCCTCCAAATCAGAGTTCACAGCGGTGGCAACTCGGGCACACGCCCCCCTCGAAATCAAAAGCCCACAGCAGTGGCAATTCGGGCCCACGCCCCCCTTCCGAATAAAAAAAAACCCACAGCAGTGGCAACTCGGGCGCACGTGCACACCAATCAGGAAGCCCACAGCCATAGCAACCTAGACACATGCCCACCCACCAAAAGCTGACCCAGTACCCCGTGAAAACGGCCCCTACCTTATCATGAATAACCTAGTGGGAAAGGCCTATCAAGTCAAACAAGACGGACGTTCAGTCACTGCACCTGAAAAAGATCTTCGACCAGCATCTGTTTGACCTGACTTAATCTTCCGGTCGAAACCATTGAAGAAGAACCAGTCCACACAAAGGATCCCGAAAGGTCCTACCCTCTCCACCACGAAGGGCGAATTGTCCCTAACAGTTCTGACCACCCACACCAAACAGTTCATGTTCCGAGCTCTCACCGCCCAACTTACGTCGGGCACTTGAGCATAGCTCACCGATGATTCCAGACCCCATGGACATTGCCATTGACCACGAGAGTCGGAATCGATCAACCCCCAATCCAGCGGTCAATGTCTTTGACCTAACTACTTCATCTCAAGTCCCCCGTCTAATTCTAGGACGAAGAAAGGTCCTAACCTTCTCCACCACGAAGGTCAAACTGTGCTTAGCAATTCCGGCTACACAATAAGCAGCTCACGCGTTGAGCTCTCACTACACGACATGCCTTGGTTACCTGACCACAGCCCATCTACGTTTCCCAACCCTAAGGAAACTGGGGCTACTCGAAGGAGGCTGGAGGAAGCAATTGGAAACCCCGAGATCAATCAATTGCATCCAGTTGCTTCACGCGAAGCCAGCCACAAAAATCATCACTTCAAGGAAGAAGTGAACCAACTCGAACCCGAAGAGTTCGAAAAAGTCAAGCAACTACGAAGGAACCGCGATCACCCCCGCAAACCCACCAAGCTCTGAATAGAGGTAGAACCACTTACCAGGAACTACGATCTTCGAACACAACGGCATCAGAAGCCTTACCGGACGTAAGGTGATACACCGAGTCGAAGAGAGTGGCGGAACCACGTAATGTAAATAGTTAGCAAGTAAGTTAGTTTACTTTAAGAGTTTTTTTCGGTATAAACTTAGGTTAGGTCTGCATAATTCATAAAACCGGAAATTTTGTCCAAAACGAGACTTGCCGCACTAAGATCACAGCATTAGTGCAAGATATACATATATGCATCATCCGATACCTCGTAAATCGAATCGGAAACCTGTTTTACTAGATTACGCCTGTATATTTTACTCTTTGTTTTGTGTACATATTTAAATCTTCACACGACGGTCATTGTGGGAAAGGTGTCCGAAGACCCCGTGGAATTGATAGCAGGTTTTTCCCCCATTGTATTATCATTTAATTCAAGTGTTAATCCGATGGGAAAAGCAACCTGTTTCTTTTCTTCAGATTTTCTGTTCCGACAATGCTTCGCCGTTTCAAACGATTCGCGCCAGCGACACTGATGCCTGCCCCTCCACGCACGGCGCCACGAGCGCACCAGGAGATCGTGGCCCCGTGGACCAGTTCAGTCGCTGCGCTTAAAAGTTTAGTTGTTACTCCGGCGTGACCTGGCGAGGGTCTCGCTTCGGACAAGAGCTTCGGGGCTCTCGCGATCGCGTGGGTAGAGGTCCTCCCGTTGCCGGACAAGGATTCGCCCCCCCCCCTTCGAATCGTGCCCATGCACCCGCGACAAGAAGTTCCGTTCCGGTCGCCGACCAGCGAAGGTCCGCAAGAAGTCTCCGCCGTCTCCAAGCCGTGCGCATGCCAGGGGGCTGCACGCTGGTCAAGCCATTCGCTGTTCAGATGCCGCATTGGTCACTGGTCTTGACGTGCTACAGTTATTTCAGCCCTTCGAGTGTTATTTTCCAGCACTATCTCCAAGTAGGTTACGAAGCTCTCCAAGATTTGACCATGGATAATCGGGACTCCGGGACGACCGTAAGTGTAAAAATAAACCACAGAATTCAAAAATAAGTGGTAAGCACAAAATTGCCGTTTCTCCAGAAGGGTTTCGAAAACGTCGCGCTTCGTTTTGGTCGTTTAGTTTCGCACCAGGCCTCTCTTACCCGAGAGGGGCCAGTACGTGGGTTTCGATCGGGAGTTTGGGTTATTAAATTAATTAATATCCCTTGTGTTTTTAGATTCGCACCGGCCTCTCTTACCCGAGAGGAGCCAGTACGTGAGCTTCAATCAGGAATTCGTGTTATTAAATAAATTAATAGCTCTTGGGTTGTTATATTCGCACCGGCCTCTCTTGTCCGAGAGGGCCCAGTATGGTTTTTTTTCTCTGTTTCTTTCTTTTCAACGTGTTTTGGGGATCCTCCGAGCCTTCGGGCTCTTGCCTCCATAACCCCTTCAGAGTTTACCAGGAACCGCTGGTTTAGCGAGAATCCCGACGATTAAGATCGGGGGTCGTGCGACCGCCACGGTCGACCGTGTATGCCGCAAACTCTTTTGGAAGGAGGCCGAGGACACTTTTACGCACTGAACCTTTATAAATGAATTTCGGTATGCAGGCTCGTCTACTACATCAACCTGCGAACCTGCGTAGGAACAGCTCTCGAGGTCTGAAGAGTATTTGTTAGTTTTTAATAGCATCTTTCCTCTTTATGTGTGACTTAGTTTACAAGATTTTATTCCTTACGTATTTTTCTGATAACAAGTATACGTACTAAGTCCCCAAGTGGTTGTTGATTACCGAAATACCATTGATACCCCCGCCCCTCCTTCATCTCCTACTGACGGTAGAACATATTTGATTCGCAACAAGTTGTTTGAAATAATTTAAACTGTCAATAATTTTTTCGTTGTGCTGTCAATGTTTGCCACTATTATATCAAATGTGCATTAAATTTATTTCTGTACCTCGGCCTGGGATTGCTTTCGAGATATTCCAAAATAAAGTACAAATTGTATTCATCATGATTACTTTAATATGCGCTCCCTTATTTGCATTAAATTTTATTTTGAAATTGCCCGAAGAAATTTATAATTTCAATAAATTTTTGTCATTATAATAAACTTGTTTCTCTTTCCATAAACTTAACTTTTTTATTTTCAATGTTATTTTTTACGATTCAAACCAAAAATACGCATCTTAGCGTAAAGTGGTTGTGAGAAAATGTGTAGATACCACTCAGGCGACAAATTTTGTTCCTCATGTATTCTTATAATAATTTTTTCTATTTTTCTTATTCAGTTCAACTTCTTTATTTTCAGTCTTATTTTTTACGAATAAAACAAAATCTGCACCGTCTATTGAAAAATATTGAATGACCAATTTCCAAATCTCTTCTGCGTGTCCAACCTTTGTTCATAATTTTTTTCCGTACCTTGCGTCGTTTTTCTAAAAATTTCATTTTTTTTTTCAATGTTATTTTTCACGATTAAAGCAAAAACTACGCATCCCATCCAAAAATGGTGAGTGATGAATTTATAGTTTTCTTTTGAATAACAACTTTTGTCTAATTATTTTTTTTAATTTTGTCGTTTGCCTGGGAATTTATTTTTCTTTTTTCAATGTTTTTTTTTTTTAAGAATAAAATCAAAACTGCACGTCCTATCAAAAATTGTTCGAAAAAAAATTTGTAGACCTCTTTTGAGTGCACAATTTTCATCGAATCATCGTAAATCGTATTCAGAAAACTCAAGATTAGGTGTTTCGAGTTGAGTTTGTTCCATTTTTCTTCACGATTTCCCAAAGAATTCGAATAAAATATTACGCTGCAAATATCGATTTTTAATTGATGAATTCCGATACTTTAATTTCGTGGAGCAAAAAAATCGTGAATCTGTTATTCGAGTACCACAATAATCTGGAACTCTCGGAGTTTGAATTCCGTTTCAACTTCAATATAATAATTAACGATATTTTTATCATTTGAATAAATATTTGCAGCTAAATATTATTTTTTGAGGAAATATTCAGATATTGATACGTTTCGCTGAGGGGTAATTTTTTATGACATTTTTTATTGGCCATCGCAGATAAAAAAAGAGCAAAAGTCTACCCAACAGTGTTTTCTAAATATTATTATTTTTCACGCGTTTTATATAAGTGTATGTAACTTCCGCTAATTTTTACGTGGAAGGGTAGGTTGTTTTTACACTTTCAGAACATTTTTGGTCACAAGGGGTGGTATGTATGTCTTAGGGGTCGTTTTTCGGAACACGTATTATATGTTTTCGGACAGCAAAAAAAAAACAAAAAATCTACCCTAATCGTTTATTCCATTATAATAACTTTTAGTCACTTTTCATTTTCTAAGCATACATTTTACAAAAAAAAAAAAATATATGGCGTGTTCCGTTAAAGTGAAATATAAATTTTACACATTTCTGTTTTATTTCAGAAAAACATATTCACAAAAAGTAGATAGATAAACGTTTATTTTTCAGCCTGCTGGACTTAAAAAATTGACTTGCTTACGCATCCATTTTTACAGAATTTTCTTAAAACTAACCCTTAAAAACTAACATCCATCCATTCCTTATCTATAAGCCGCACGCTCATATCGCCTCGCCATCCTCGCTTCGCCTCGGTCGCATGTCCCTACTTTTTCGCATTGCCTCGCTTGCCAACCTCTGTTTTCGCTCTAATACCTACTAATTATCTACTATTTACAATATTTACATGTTACTTGTATCTACTTTCTCTCCTAATTACAATATTTTTGTCTCTATTCCTCTTCCTCCTTCCTTCTCTTCGTCTCCATCTTACCCAACACCCCCTTCACCCATGCTACTGCCCTTTTTCCCCCCTTTTCATGCAACAATGCCTCCATGCTTATCTCACTTCTTGCCACCTCCACGCACTCCTCCAACCAGTGCTCCACTCTTGCATTCCCCTTTCCACACAGTTCACACATCCTCTTCTTCCGAGAAAGCCAGAACCTATTGAAACCCTCCATACACCCACACCTCGTCCTCGCTATAAGCTCCTGAATTCCTTTCTCTCCTTTTTCACATAAATATTGCGCTCTTGCCCTTGGCATAATCCACACATAGTTCTCGTTAAATCTTGACTCTCTTATTCTCTCTTCCCCTTCTGTCTTCTCTCTCTCCGTGCCGTTTTGCTTAACCATGTCATAAACCTTCCTTCCTTCCTCGTGCATCCGTCTCACTTCATCCATCTGCAGTCCATTCATTCTAAAGTACCTTTCCCTCTCAGCCTCCATCTTCCCACCCCTCCCCTGTTCTCCTTCTCCCACCAACACTCCCTAACCAGCCTACTTCTCCCCTCTTCCAAAAATTTCTCGTCATATTGACACGCCCGGCTCCCTGCTAGAATTCCTACACTCGTTCTCCCCGTCTCCCTCCTGACAATATAATTAGGCGTGTTCCTTGCCAAACCCAGGGTCCACTTTACATACCTCTCCTGTGTTCTATTTACCTCTTCACTTTCCTTCCACCCCCACACCTCTACCCCATACAATAGCACACTCATCACTAGTGAATCAAACAATTTCATTCTCCTTCCAAAATCATCTGCGAATAATTTCTTTCCCAACCCCCACACCTGCCTCATCACCACATTTGCCCTCCTCACTCTCTCTTTTATGTGACCATCCACTCCCCCATTCCTTCGAAACACGAAGCCCAGGTACACAAACTCTTCCACCTCCTGCACCTCCTTTGCCTTCCACTTCCACTCCCTTCCCTTACCCATTCCCCCTCCTTTTCTGAACACCATAACCTTGGACTTTTCCGCATTCAGCTCTAACCCCTTTTTATCCAGGTATCTTCTCAACCTCTTCATCATCTCCTTTAAGGCCTCCTCGCTGCTTGCCAGCAACACTATGTCATCTGCATACGCTAGTGACCAAATTCTAACCCCTCCTATCCTGACTCCTCCTACCACCCCGGCCTCCAGCTTACTTTCCATTTCCGCCATTAAAATCGCAAAAAGCGTTAGGCTAAGCGGACACCCTTGCCTTAACCCCCTACCCATCCAGAATCCCTCCGAAATCCCCTCCCCTCCTCTTACCTTGTCTTTGGTCTCTTCATATATCTCCCTTACCCTCTCAATTAGGCCTCTCTCTACTCCCCTATCCTCCATCGCCTCCCACAACCTCCCCCTATCCACCGACGGAAACGCGCCTTTGAGATCCACAAAAAACGCGTACACTCTCGTCCCCTTCTTCGCTAATTCTCTATCCACCACGTGCAGCAGCACGCAAATATTGTCGATAGTACTCCTACCCGCCCTAAATCCCGCCTGCGTCTTTGGCAATATTCCTTTCCCCTCGACATCCTTCCGCAGTCTGTCTGCCACCACCATCGCGTATACTTTATACGCCGTATTCATTAGCGTAATCTCTCTATAATTTTCCTGCCTATGTATATCCCCTTTCTCATACAGTGGCACTATTAACCCTTCCCTCCACCCTCCTGGGAATCCCACGCCCCTCCATACTTTCTTCACTACCTCCTTCAGCCTCTCCCTAACCTCTGGTGTACTAAACAGCAATGCTTTGTTCTCTACCCCATCCAGCCCTACTGCTTTTGACCTTTTCAACTTCCTTATCTGCTTCTCTATCTCCTCGTCATCTAACTCCTCCATATCTGCCTTCCCCGTTCTTCTTCTTCACCGCTCCATCTTCCTTGAATCTGAGCCCTGGAAAGATTCTTTGAAAAATTCCCTCCACTCCTCACTGCCTATCTTCTCACTGACCCCCACCCTACGCTTCCTAAGACTATTCATTATCTTCCAGACGTCCCCCTCTGTCTTAACATTTGCTAACTCCTCTTCCAGATCTTTCTCCTTTTCCTGTTCTTTCTTCTTACGCATGATCAATCTAAACCCCTTCCTCGTTTCTACGTACTCCTCCCTTCTCGCATTACCCTCTTTCCACTTCTTATACTTCCTCTTCACCTTTCTTGTCATCTTTTTACATTCCCTATCCCACCACGGTTTCACCATTCCTTTCTCCTTTCACCATTCACCTCTTCACCCTCACCTCTTATCCACAGACTTAATGGCTGATGGTCTGATTCCTCCCTCTCCTCTACTGCGAATTTTTCCGTCTCCTCCCATCCTTGCATATTCATTACCACACAGTCTATCACCGATACCCCCACCTTACTTACATATGTGTATTTTACCTCTTCGTCCCCATTTGCCATACCATTCGCCACTGCCCACCCTCTATCCTCCATTCAGTCCCTTAGAATCTCCCCCTCCTTATGTATTATCTTATCCTTCGAATTCCTTTCGAAGCTCTCCCCTTCCCTTCCCTATTCACAAAAAGTATAGATTTCTCAAGAAATAACTATCGCTAATGTTCATTTATTATTTGTGAAATAATTGAAAAAATATTATTTCAAATTCAATTAATAGTCAATAATTCAATTAATATTTAAAAAACAAAAACAAAAGATATTTTATTTTCACACATTTTTTGTTAAATTTGATTGACTAGTTTCTCACTCCAAGAGAATGATAGACAAATAGTTGAAAATTGCAGAAAAAACGGCAATTTTCCAGCAGTAGGGAGAGACAGTATTATTAACAATAGTAATAAATTGTTCAAACAATTATTTTTCTCAGCTCAAATTAATCATTTCTTTACTCTGATTGAAAAGTAGACAAATCGTTGAAAATTTCAGGAAAAAGCGCAACTTTTTAGCATTATTCAAATTGAATATTATAACCAATAATGATAAATTGTTCAAACAATCAATTTTGTTAACTTCAGCTGATAATTGACCTCATTCTAATTGAAAATGGGACAAAGAGTGGAAAATTTTGTTGAAAAACTGCAATTTTCTAGCATTATTCTAAGAGAATAGTATTAACAATAATAATAAATTGTTTGAAGAATCTCTGTTCTAAGACAAAATTGCTAAAAACAACAATACATTCTTTAAAACATTTATTTGAATATCTAATTCGCAGTATAAATTTTATATATTAGAAACAATTTAAATTTTAAAAAATGCAAAAAAATCATAATTAGCTCCAAAACTTCAACCAAAAAATTATTTTTCCACGAAATTGATGCATTTTTACCCAAAAAAAATGAAATTTTAAACAACGAAAATTATCTTTTTTTTACGAAAAAAGTAGAATTTTCAAGTAAAGAAGATCAATCTTCAAAGAATGTTAATGTTACATTTTCAGTTATAAATTAATTTTATAAAAAAAAAAGAATTTTACACTAAACAGTCAAATTTTTAAGCACATAAATAAGCCTCCAATCAAAGAAATAAATTTTCAACAATCTACTTTAACTTTCACAAGAGTAGTTGAATTTTCAATTTAAAAAGATTAATTTTCAAGAAGAGAGTTAAAGATTTAACCAGAGAGATGAAGTTTCAACTGAAAGTATAACTCTTCGAAAACAGAAAAAAATGATTTCTTAAAAAAGTGATTCAACCAAATCTTTCAAATTGAATAGTTTAATTCTCTACCCAATAATTGCATTTTTATCCAAAAAATATGAAACTTCTTCTAACACAGATGAATTTTCATTCAAAAAGAAAACTTATTTTTTAGAAATATTCGAATTTCCATCCAGGAAAGATTCCAGTTGACTTCCCAAAATCAAAATATGAATTGTTTAACAGAAAATAAGTTTTTAAGAACAAAATTGAATTTGTCATCCAAACAGAGGAACTTTTTCAACCAAAAGGGAAATATTTTTAACGAAATAGTTGAATTCTCTAACGAAGAGTTGAATTTGTATCCAAAAGAGATGAAATTTTTACTAAAACAGATAAATTTTTTATGAAAAAAGGACCTATTTATTTTTAAAGTTGTCCTTTCATCCAGAAAAGCTTTCAATTCATTCTTTAACACCAAAATATGAATTTTGAACAAAAATTAAATTTTCTACTGAATGGTTTAATTTTCAACAAAACAGTCGAATTTTTAAACAAAAGTATGACTTTTTAACAAAATGGTTTTATTTTCAACCAAGAAGCTGCATTTTTATCCGAAAAGTATGAAATTAATCTTAAAGCAGATGAATTTCTAGTTGGGAAAAAAATTTCAAAAAAATAGTTAAATTTTCATCCAGAAAAGATTTTAGTTCTATTTTCAACACCAAAATATTGAATTCAACAAAAAATTAAATTTTCTATAAAATAGTTAAATTTTCAACAAAAACAGCCGAGTTCAACCAAAAAGTACGAGTTTCCAGCAAAACTGTAGAATTTTAAACCCAAAAGTTGCATTTTTATCCAAGAAAGATATAATTACGGCTGAACCAGGTGAATTTTGAAATCAGAAAAACAAATTTTCGAGAAAAAGTGTTGAATTTTCAATCGAACAGTTGCATTTTCATCAAAGAAGGCTGAAATATTTCTTTTACAACAGATAAAGCAAAAGAAACCCTAAAAAAATTAGTCAAATTTTCATTCAAAGAAGATTCCACTTTACTTCCAAACACCAAAATCATAATTGTAAACTATAAGTTAATTTTCTGCTGAATAGTCGAATTTTCAACCAAAAAGTATGATTTTTCACAAGATTGTTAAATTGCCAACCAAACAGTTGCGCCTTTTTCGAAGGAAAATCAAAATTCTGCTAAAACAAGTGAATTTTTAAATCAAAGAGACAAATTTTCAAAAAAAGAGTTGAATTTTCATCCGAAAGGATTTTAATAGACTTTTCTACAGGAAAATGCAAATTTTAAACAAAAAGTATATTTTCTAGGAAATAGTTGAATTTCCAACACAATAGTTGCATTCTTGTTTGAGAAAGATGCAATATTTCTACATAAAGAAGATGAACTTTAAAATCACAAAGACAAATTTTCAGAAACAATATTTTTCATCCAAAAAAGAATTCAGATGAATTATCAGCAACAAAATATGAATTTCAAACAAATGATTAATATTATAAGATAAGAATTGAATTTTTAACCCAAATAGACGAATTTATAACAAAACAGTTGAATTTGCAAAAAAAATTATGAATTTTCAACCAAATAATGAAAGTTGTAACTAAAAAGATAATCTTCAGTAGAAATAATTTCCTGTGGAGACTTTTTCTTATTTGCCTTCCGTCCTTCATGGCAGATTTTTTCGTAAATGGGTGTTTAATATTTCCTTCCACATTTTTTTAAATTTTATCTGGCAGTAATTAGCTAGGGCCAATCTTGACATGGTCAAAATATTTTTGAGACCATACGTTTTATAACCGCTCAGGCCTATTTTCGTAAGTATTAAGAGGTGTCACGTGGATTTCGAAAACACAAGAAAGATTCTTCAAAAACTTTTTTCCAGCCAAACTTTTATTTTTCTACATAGTGTAACATTAAAATACAATTTAAACCATATCAACTTAACTCTATATTTTATTCTATATTAATTATTATTTTGTATTATGCATTATAGTATGTAGGGAAAGGAGGGGCAGCGGCGACCAGTTAACAGTCAACGATTTTTTTTAAGTCAATAAGATGTGGAATTGATCCACTTTTTTTCATTTCGAATCCTACATTATTGTATATCATATTTCTATAAGTATTAATTACATTAATAAAACAATGATGTAATAATTCAATTATTTCCAACAAGCTGTATTTCGTCGGCTTTGCCCCACACCCGAGGGCAAAGCTGACCGCAGCTTTTTATGAAAATCAAAACATCTGAAGATAGCAAAACATGATGGTTCGCGTCTGTGGTATTTTATATACTGGAAAAATTATCTTAAAACATTTCCAGCGAGAATAATAAGTTATTTTTCATAAAAATAGTGAGAGCTGTGATATAACCCACCATACCAATACAAAACACCCGCTCTACCGACCGGATTTAAAATATGTAATAAAATTTTATAGTTTCTTGGATGTATCCCAGAAGGTAAGTGGCTGTTCTACATTACTACTCACTTATCGACAAAACTTATGATACGTTCGTAACCTAAGCACGTGTAAAATATTATTTTCGTTGGGCTTGCCCCACTGGTGAGGCCTCAATTATTTACGATATTTAATATACTTTGGAACTAAATTACCTTCCATTATTATAATGGCTTTCGTTGTTAAAACTGTTTTCTGCATAATTTTTCTTTTACATCGTCAATTTTCAAGATTTTAGTACGTAACACTATCTCTATAATAAAATAGATTTATTTAATGCAAAGTAATATTAAAATTGTTAAACAATAGCGATGTTATAAGCAAAGTCGCCCTTGCCCCACCGGTCGGCGCTGCCCCTCCTTACCCTACTATTATTTATGCCATATTCTATTAAACATTTGAAGATTCCCTGGGCAAGAGAGTGTACGTGTCAAGACTCAAATTGTATAGGAGACACAAAGCACTATATAATTTATCGCATTCAATTTTTTTAAATATGAAAGCACTTTCAAGCTATTGCTTAGCTCTCTCAAACCATGAAAAAAAACACCTTAAAGAATTAAGTGCCTACTACTCAAATCCTTATCTACTTATACTTATTAAATCGTGAAAAAAACACGGAAAGAGAGGTGAGCACTTCACACAAAAAAATACAAAACACGGATTTTGATCCACTTCTTAGTTGAACTGGACCATAATATTATACACTATTTTGATCCGGTAAAACGCATTCAAGAATTGTTTCACTTACACCCTTTTGCTCTGGGACCCTTTATTTCATTCAATGAGGTCTTCCATAGTACTGAGGTTGTTCCCATTCTTCTACAGTATGGACTTGCGGCACGGGTGGCTCTTCGTGCAGGTTGTGAGCAGGTAGGGCGAAGAGACGTGGCGCTGGGGGGCCTACGTAAATTAGGTCACCACCACTTGACGAACCACCACTTGTCGAACCACCAGCACCTGAACCTGGCCGCGTCCAGGGACGAATTCTGATATCTTTATTTACCAAAAATATAAGAGTGTGTCCATTCCATGGGATATTCATATGACCATTTGGCGCTTCAGTACGTGTTTTTATTCGAAAATACCCCATGGCCTCGTCGCCTTCTATGAGAATTTTAATTCTGGTTTCAACAGACGATGCTTTAGGATGAACTAATGCGCGCAAAGCTCTGTCTGCGGGCACTCTGTCTGCTCTTCCTAAATAACCAATGACGTACCAGACATTCCCATCTGTCCATATTGCCATTTCCACCAGACCTGGTCCTACATGCTCAATTGTAGGCCCGGAGTTTCCAGGAACATAGAAGTCACAATAACCAAGTTTAGGGTAAAGATTGGGATTGATCGGCTTTTCTTTGGTTTTCTTGGTACTAACAAAAGGACTAACTATCTTTTTAAACATTGATTCTGCAACAAAAATATAAGTTGGAAATTAATTATTGTATTAACTAATAAAAAAGTGTATCGAATCATAATTTCATTAGTTTACAAAGAAATGTGATTATTACATTACATGAAGAAATTAATGATTTGCACAAGAAGATATGGGTTACAACTATCAAATAAATGATGGATCAAGTTCACAAAATTTAGGATTTTATATGATTTCAGCAAGTTGTATATTAAATTGTGAGCGTCGAACAGACAATTTGAACAATTTTCCGTAAAAAAAACACTGGGTCTGACAGACCCAGCGAGGAAGTGACTTTTGTCGCTCCCCTCCACAATTCTTCAAAAAAGCACTTCTCCACCCATGTAAATTCATTTTAGGTTCCTTCCGATCGACCCAAGTGGTTGTGTGCGTCAGTTTACCCAAGAGGCTCAAACTGTCATCATCCAAACTTGGTCGAGGGTCTCAGAGACCCATGTGTGCGTGGAATTGGTAATTTTCATTCCGCTCAATACTCCCGAATTTAAACAATCAATTTTTTTTTCAAATTAATATTATTTATTTGTTTAATCAGAATGCAATAATCAAATATTTCTATTGAAGAAAATATTTAATGATCAAAGTTTCTGAAGTTATTGTTTGAATTTAAAATAACAATATTTGAAAAAAAATTTGGAGGACTTAAAAATCCCGAAAAATAAAATTTTCGACTGTGTCAAATTCCCGAATTGGGAAATTACAGAATAATAACATTTTTGAATATTTAATCAAATTCTCGATCAATAAAAGGCCCGAATAATGAAATTCCCAAATTGGGAAATTCCCGAACAGCTTATGGTATTACCGAAATTGATAATTCCCATCAATTTATTATATGACCGAATTTAAAAATTCCAGGCAGAAAATTGCCAAATTATAAAATATCCAAACTGGAAAATTTCAGAATTTAAACATGTATCTATAGTCAAATATTTTTATCAAGAAAAAAATTATTTTTGACGTTTAAAGTCTCTAAAATTATTGTTTAACTTTGAAATAACAATAATTGAAAGAAATAATTTTCTGGATGAAAATTGTCTTCAAGTGTTGTTGTCTTAGATTCAAACAATAATTTCAGAAACTTTGAACAAGAAAGATATTTTTTTATAAAAATGTTTGATTATTGTATTTCTGAGAAGTTAATAATATTTATTAAAAACAAATTTTTTTATGGTTCCGGGAGTTTTATAATTCGAGAATTTTCAAGTTCGGATATTTCATAATTCAGCAATTTCCTATCGGGAATTTCAAAATTCGGTAATATTATAAAATGTCAGGAATTTTAAATTTCGATAATATCATAAACTGTTCGGGAATTTTTTATTCGGGAATTCCATTATTTGGGAATTATATTATTCGGGAATTTTATTTTAGGATTTTTCAGTTGTCTAGAAATTTTCATCCGAAAATATGTTTTTTCAATAATTGTTATTTTGAATTCAAACAATAATTTTAGAAACTTTGTACAGGAAAATTTTTTTTAAAATAAAAATAATTGATGGATGTATGTATATATACCATTAGGCCATTTCCCTTTCGGGGTAGGCGTGACACTACCCGATTCGGGTAAATAAATTCAATAAATAAATAATATTGATTGAAAAACAATTTTTTGATTGTTT
>CAKNXH010000160.1:664363-676703 GCA_932178445.1 Andricus quercusramuli | reverse complement strand
AAAGCACAGGCAGGATACTCTGCTACAAAGCACAAGCAGGATAGGTAATTTGTGTAGGTTGTTTCAGATAAATTTTGGAAGTAATGGATAAGGAGAGTTTTGAATTGTTTTTAAATTTGAACTTGATTTTACGTTAAAATAGAGGAGAAAAGAGAAAAAAATTTAATTTATTTCTGTATTGGTAGTTTATAATTTCCAAGGCCGATGCACCAAAAATATACGAGGTATGTTACGTCTTAATCAACATAACTTACCTTATATTTTATTAAATAAAGATGGTTCCTCGTTTTAGATTTTAATGTAAATTAAAAAACTGGGATGAGGATAACTACGGTCTACAGAAATAAATTAATAAGATTTGGATATAAATTAATTCAAGTTTATTAGAACAATAGTAATTTTACTGAGATGAAGTACAAAAGGTTGATTTGAGATTAATGCAGCTGGAGTACTCTTGTTTTGGCTTGCCTCTTTTCGTTTAGTTTTAGTCCACCTTAAACAGGGATGACTAATTAAGTAAACGATAGAGTAAGAGAAAGGAAAACGAGAAAGCGAGATAATTTACTACTTACTTATGTCTGGTTGATGTGTTGTACCCTCTGGCCGGAACTCTTTGTGGGACCCGTAGGGGGTGAGTATACAACAATGGAGGCTGCGCTGACCAGGTCAGTGGATCTGGGCCTCCCTCGTTCTTTGTTACAAGTGGTTTATTGTGTTTCGATGTGACGCTCCCGCACAGAAGTTAGATTTGAAGAAGATTTTGACGGGCCGAGTATTTAGGACCGGAGTTTTAGGGTTTCTACGAATTTTGATTGTAGTACTGGGTGTGGTTCTTTAATGGTGGAGAGTCTAAACTAGGTAGACTGGTTGAACTTCTAAAAACTGTGCAGACTCGTTAAAGTCCCTAAACTGAGTTCCTGCTTCCAAATCTGCTGTATTTATTCATGAGATCCCTCCTAAGATTCCCGTAGGGGTGAGTGGTATTAGAAGTAGGGATTCATCATGGTTCCAATCATCGTTGATGATTAATTATGTAAATGAGTGGTAGGGATTTAATTATCCATTGGGCATCGAGATTTTTATGTATGCCCATATACGGAAAGTGTCGCAGTAGCTAGGATGCACTATATCCCTTCCTAAACCAAAGGGTTAATTGATAGGATAGCCAATCAGTGATGAGGAATCGTAATGTGCCCAAATATGGAGAATGGGGCAGTTACCAAATATATGGTATCCCTTCCTAGATGACAAAGGCTGAGATATTCTATTATGTAGAGGGGCATAAGGTTTGCGTGTCTTCTTTGTCAGAGGTTCACCCTCCTACAACTGTCACCTGGATTGGGATATTTATTGCTTTTGTATCGAAGATGCTGGTGTCCCTTGCATAGGCATAAGTAGGTCAAGATGCTTAAATCATGTAGATGAGTAGTGTAGGTACCAGCATTTTGTAAACGTATGGGGTTGAGAATCTGGTCTGTTCATAAGGTTGGCTTGCTGATTAATTTATAGCTCTTCAATTAATGTGTGTTTGATGGCTGTGTTAGTTCTGCAAATTTATGTAGCCCGCTCATTTTAGTTTAATGTACTGTATATGTGCTGTAGGTACCAGCATTTGGAGGTGTATAGGATTTGAAGATGTGGCTAGTTCTCATGGTTACTTCGCTGATTAATTTATGGTCCTTTGATTATTATGTGCCCATTTCTTGTGTTGAATAGGCGAGATTTTTATGTGTATCGCTTATTTTCGTTTACTGTGCTATGTAAGTGCTATAGGTACCAGCATTTTGTAAGCGTATGGGAAACAAAATGCAGCTAGCTTTTCTGGTTGCCTTGTTGATTAATTTATGTGTTTTTGATTAGCGTGTGCCTGTTTGTTGTGCGAAAAATTGATGCGTACAACTCATCTTGGTCCATTGCTTTGTTCGTTACAAATCCGTTCTTCACGAATGATTTTAACAATGTCGGGTTTGTTTATAATATGATTTTGACAATAATAATTGGATATTGGATATGATATTTCAGCTTGTTGTTTTATTATAGAGTATAAATGTTATGTAGTTATAATCAATTGAATATAAATGTTATATAGTCATAAACTATTGAATATGAATGTTATGTAATAATAATATATTGTTTATAATTATATATTATTATTATAAAAGTCGCGGGACGTGACACAATTTACACAAATTTTCAAATTTTGGAAAATAAAATTCTGAAAATTGTTGAACTGTCGTCAAAAATTTGAAAATAGTCGGTTTATAGAATTTTCGAAATTTTTTGAAATTTATCTAAAATTGAAAATTCTAAAAAATTTAAATTGTGGAAAATTTTTTGAAATTTTCTGTTAATATGTATAATAATATATTAAGAATATATTTTTAATCATTTCTCATGACTCCGATTCAAGAAACGAAGTCTATTCAAATGATCAGTCGACATCATTGGAAATCGCTACCTTTCTCCCCTTGGCACGTAATCTACTATTCACTTCTAGATTCTCATCTCAATAGAAAAAATGTGAAGAGACTTTCGCGGATTCCATCAAATTTCTGGGCTTCATGCAATGAAGCCCAAAAATAGCCTTAGAAAAGCCCAAAATTTGGATATAAAGAAATTTAGGAATTACGATTGTGGAGGTCCCAGCTTGATGGACCTGGTAATCTCCCCTGCAGATTTTTCTGTTATTTAATTTCGCGTACAGTGTAATAAATGTATTGCATATTTCAGATTGCTCTAATTTGCTTTCTCCTTTTTTTATACCATTAAGCCATTTCCCTTTCGGGGTAGGTGTGACACTGACGGGCCAAGAGCACGCAGTATTCCCGAACGGTCACACATCCAAGTACTAACCGCGCCCAACACTGCTTAACTTAAGTGATCTTACGAGAACTGGTATTTTCAGCGTGGTATCGCCGTTGGCGATCTTCAATTTTAATAAATTCTAATTTTGATTTGATTCATAAAAAATTAGCCTAATGAAGCAGCATGACCCTATAAAAAAGGTTGCGTAGCCTATTAGGAAATTAATTTCCTTCATACTGCCCTTCAGCACACTTGCCGCTCATTCCCCTCGCCCATATCCCCTACTCAATTTTCCTTCCCTAATACCCGATACTTAATTTCCTTTCCCCTTATTTCGCCTATCATTCTTCCCCTTTTGAACCATAACTCCCCCCCCCCTCCCCCTACTGCTCCTATCCTACTTGCTTTTCCCTGCACTTACCATCCCCACTAACCCCAACTCTAATACCTATCACCAATACTTTTCATCACCCACGTTACTTTCATCGCAAATCGTTTGCCTCCATTGGATAGAAGTGTCCCAAATTACTTTTTAATTTTAGTGAAACATAAATGATCGGGATAAATGGCGGACCCATTACTTACACTTTTTCATTCCACAAACCATAAGTTAAAAATTTTGGATAAATAATAAAAATAAATAATTTTTGTGTGGAAATGATTGCCTAGCATTCATTCCATGCTTTTCACATTCAATCTTGACGTATCCCAAAATACTTCATGTCTGAAACTTTTTGTAGGCCATTTTTCTGTATAAATTTAAAGAACCCTACTTTTTTACAGAACCTGTTCCACGACCGTCAAATCCAACGGAGGGCTTTAATTCCGGCCAGCAACCTTATTTCCATGATGCTATGGGCTATAATTTCGGCCAGCAGTCTTATTACCAGTATGCTGAGGGCTATGATTTCGGCCAGCCACCTTATTTCCATGATGGTAGCCATTTACCTGTACGCCTAGATACAACAGGTCCACATTCTTATTTTAATCTCAGCTTTTCATGTGTAAGGGGGCATAGAACCTTTTGTCACCCCTTCAAAGATATCATCCGAGTCTGTTTCTGGAAGTTTTTTGATAACACAGTGATACATTCTGTGCAGTGGTAAATAAATTGTAGGTACCGATAAAAGCACGTAAGCCGGCGTAGGACGCCAGGCAGAAGTGATAACTTCACATGATGTAAATTGAAGTGGTTTTTCTTTGAACTCTTTCAATAAAAAAAAATACATGAAACTTTTCCGCTGGCATGAGATGTAAAAAGTGTTGGAAAAATCGTGCATACATACGTATAATACTGTATGAGAGAGGGAGGGGGTGTGTGGCGGAGGGAGAGAAGTGGTTGAAGCGAAGGAGAGATGGAGGAGAGTTAGCGTTACCCGTGAAGCGTTACCGGTGATGCGTTACCGTTACCATATTTCCCCTCAAATCCTGTTAGTTTTGCGCGTTCACGCCGCACCGTGTTATAAGAAGTTGTCATTTCAAAAAAAGTTACCAGTACCGACAATTTTTTTACCGCTATTTTGAAAATCACATTTTGCAAGCATACTGGAGGTATGGTATTTGGTGAGCGTAGAACAAATAATTTCAGGGAATAGTTACATCTTCAGTTAATAAAAAAATGAATTTTAACTCAAATGAAACGAATTTTCAATGAAAGAAGTTACTTTTTATTCAAAATGTTTTAGAATATAATTACGAATTTTGGAAGTTTTGAAGAGATTAAAAATATTTCAAAACATGGAAAGGTTTCTGAAAATTTATAAAATAATTTTAAGTTTCTACCAAAGTTTCAAAAGTCCTTCATATCCTTTAAACGGACCCCATTTTCCCCAAAATTTGGTAAAATCTTGTAATAAAAATGAATTTCATCAAAATTTTCTAATTTGTTTCTCAATACATTTGGAATCTTCATAAATCGTTTTGAACATTCGCAAGAATCTTAATAAAATTTCATTTCCATAACTTAAAAAAACACTGATAATATTTACTTCCCTGTTCTCTTTTGTACGGTCAATACAATTTAAAAGCTCTTGAATTATAAACTTTCAAAATTGAAGTTAAAATTTTTTATTTAAACGCTCAATTATTTAAACGTATAAAATGAAAGGTATTAACACTTTTCAATTAACAAAAATTTAATTAAATGCACTTATACTGCAAAATAACATTTTTTTAACTTTTATAAATTGTACAGTTCAATGATTCAGAATTATATCATTTGAAGAAATTTTAAGCTAGAAAAATTAAAGAGTTGAACGATTAACATTTTGTCTAACTAAGTAATTGTAAAACTAATATTCATTATTGGATACTAAATTCCAACGAGGAATGATGAATCTTCAACAGAAAAAAAAATTCCTATAAAAAAAAAATTCGACAAAAAGAAAAATAGTTAAATTTTTAGTTGAATAAATCAATTTCAAATACAGAAAAAACTTATTGTTATGCAAAGAAATGAAATATACGCCGAAAATATTAATATTCTACAAAAAACAATAATTTTCAACAAATTACGTGAGTTTTCAACCAAGTATTTTAACATTTAGGTGAATTTTTAACCTTATAGTTGAATTTTCAACAAAAACGTTAATTTTCTACTTAGAAAAATACAAATTTTCAAAAAAATGCATTAATTTTCAACTGAAAAAGTTAAATTTTCAAGAAGAAATAGAATAATTTAAATTTCAGTTATCGAAATAGGTTTTTAACCAAATAAAATAAATTTTTAACGAAATAGTTCAATTTTCACAAACAAAAATAATTTTTTAACCAAGACGATTAAATGCGTATTAAAAAAAAATTTGACAACAAATTTAGTTAAATTTTCAGTTAAAAGAAAATCAATTTTTAATAAAAAAACAAATTTTTAAGCAAAGAAATGAATTAACAACTGAAAGTTCATCACAAAAGAAGAAAAATTTTTAACAAAATAAGCGAATCCTCGACCAAAAAAATTATTTTTTACCAGTTTTGTTTTGAACCATGAAAGATGAAATTTTTTTTAAAGAGAGACGAAAACAGTTTTCTACGAAAAAAATTTTTTTAACAAAGTACATGCATTTACAACCAAATATTTGATTTTATAATGGAATTTTTTAATTAATAGATGGATTTTGAACCAAAACGGTAAATTAGGCACCAGAAAGATTGATATTTTGTTAAAAAAGTATGTAAATCGCCCAAAACTTATTTCTTTAACCAGAAATTGAAATATTCTATTTTTTGTCGACAATTTTGTCTATTTTGTTTAAAAAATTGTCTTACTTTTGGTAGAAAATAAACCTTTCTGGATGACAATTCACATATTTTATTCAAAATTATTTTTTTGGTAGAAAATTAATTTTTTTGTTGGAAATTCATTTGATGGGTTGAAAATGTAATAATTTCGTTAAAAATTCATTTTATTTTCTTAAAAAGTAATTTTTCTAATTGAAATTGAACGATTACATTTTTCATGAAAATATATTTTTTTAGACGCAATTAGATCTATTTTATTTAAAAAATTGTCTTTTTTGGCAGAAAATCCACCCTTTTTGGTTGCTAAGTTATTTATTTTGTTGAAATTTCATTTTTCAATACAAAACTCCCGAAATTATGAAATTTTTAAAATTATAAAATTCCCGAAGGTATAAAATTTTCGAAATTATAAAATTTCGATGATATGAAAATCTCAAATAAAAAAATTCCCGAAAAGTATATAATATTACTGAATTTTCAAATTTCCTGTTAATAAAATTCGCGACAGAAAATTGTCGAGTTATAAAATATCCGACACTGTTAAATTAAATGCACTAAAAAAGTTCTCAAACTCAAACAATTATCACAAAAATTGTTTTTTAATCAATATTATTCATTAGAAATACTTTGAGGAAATATTGTGTTAGCATTTTTCCAATCATTTCCTGAATCAAGACTAAACCTCAAAAGAAAAGTCTGATTGCAGGTTTGGTTTTGAAAATGTAAAAATAAGTTTTTTTTAATTATTACTCTTGTAATGAAAATTTGTTGTCGGTAATCTTTTCAGGAAATTTAACTTTTTTGTTTAAAATTCGTTTATCTTCTTGTTGAAAATCGATTTTCCTGACTGAAAATTCATTTATTTCAATGTTGGTTTGAAACTGATCTATTTTTGTTGAAAATTCAACTACTTGATTGGAAATTCATTTAGTCTTTTAATTTTGTTGTTGTTAAAAATTAGTTTTTTGAACTGAAAATCTAACTATTCCATGTTGAAATGTCATTCCTTCACTCCGATTTTAAAAGATTCGAAGCTAAAAATATTACAAGATTGAAATGTTGGTTTCTGAATATTAATGGTCAAGGAAAATGAAAAACTGATCAGGGAAAAATCAGTGAATTTTGTGTATTATGTTTTTTGGCCACTCTGGTAGTTAGGAAATTCCAGTAAATTCAATACGAATGACAACATTTCTTCATTTCTCACGTTTCTTCAAAATCCAGACATTTTTGAAATTTGTAGTAATATTTTGAAATTATAATAATATGTTTAAATAGTTTTAAACTTTTTCAAATTTTCTCCGGAAATTAATTTTTTCAAAATAAAAAGTAATTAAAAATTTCCTCAGGAATCCCAAGAAATTTTTGTATCTTCTTGAAATTTCTCGAACTTCTCAAAAAGTTTTGAAATTTATTTTGGAAATCATCCAAAATTTATATTTTGTTGAAAATTTTTGGAAATGTTTCAAACTTAAAATTATTTCTTGACATTTTCAAAACCTTTGAACCTTTTGATTATCTTTTGAAATTCTTCGAATTCTTCCAAAATTTTTCTTAAAGTTCTGAAAAATGAAAAAACTTGCCTTCAAATCATCCAGTCTCTATTTTGACAATTTTGGAAATCTTTTCAAATGTTAAAATTTTCTCAAACATTATCTTGAAATTAATTTTTCAAAATAAAAAATCAGTTTATATTATCCCAGGATTTATGAGAAATATTTTCTATTAAAAAATGAAAATTCGGTTAAAATTTTTCGAGGAATTTTAAGAAAGTTTTTTTTGTCTTCTTGAAGCCTTTTGAACTTCTTAAAAAGCTTCGAAATTTTCATCGAAAAAGAATTACTTTTCCAACTATTTCTAAAACTTTTAAACCTTGCGAATAGAATATCTTTTAAAATTAATCGAATTTTTCCAAAAATGTTCTGAAAATTCTGAAGAATTACAAAAATTGCTTTAAAATTCTACAGAATCTGTTATAAAGATTCTAGAAATCTTTTGTAATCTTTTAAAATGTTTTCGAATGGTCTACCAAATTACTTTCTCAAAATAAAAAGTCAGTTCAAATGTTCCCGCGAATTCTAAGGAAATTTTTTCATTATTGTGAATCCTTTCAAAGTCCTTAAGAACCTGAAATTTTTTTCCAAAAATGTACATTTTTTGAAACTTTTGAAATATTTTCTCTTTTCAAATTAATTTCGAATATCTTTAAAATTTCGAAATGTCTTGAACTTATTCGCATTTTTTATAAATCTTTGTAATCTTGCTAATTAAGAGATTTTGCGTGGAAATCTTTCCCATTCTTTTTCGAAATTTTAGAAAATAATTACAATCTTGTGCAATCTTTGTCAATTATATCTTAAAAGTTATTTTAAAAATAAACAATCAGTTTACGTTCACCCAGGAATTTCAAGAAATTTCTTTATTATCTTGAAACCTCTTAAAATTCTGAAAACGCTTCTTCATTTTTGAAATCTTCAAAAATATTGATTATTGAATATATGTAATTTCGATAACCTAAAATTTCTCATAAACCTAAAGTTGGCAGATTTTTTTTTTAAATGACAAAAAAATATTAAAGCTTCGTCCAGCCACGAACACGGGTTTCCCGACAACAATAGTTTCAAATTGTTTCGAGAAGATAATTTCCCGATGGTTCGAGAATTAATCGAAAATGGCGCCATGTGCTTTCTAATAAATTGATTCCTTCAATAAGAATTAGAATTCACAAATTTATATTTCTTCTTACAGAATTAAGTTCACAGAGCAATCCAGCGCCAGATTCAAATCATTTTGACGAAGATGAAGGAGTTCTTCAACCAGTAAACCCTCCACGAAATGCAATCGGAAGAAATCATCATAATGATCCTGCAGCAGCAGCGGCCCAAGCCGCGAATGCAGCAGCCTTTCAGCTCGGATCCAGGCAGTACGCAAACGCTCAGCGGAGCTTTCAACATTTACATTTCACTCGTAAGTAGAATAGAACAGGGCGGGGCAGCCAGTGGGGCGAGGCAGCAAGTGGGGCGAGGCAGCCAATTTCTTCTATTTCCCACAGCGTTTACTGAAATCACGAACTTTTGTAATCTAAGGTCGGTTAGGTTGGTCCGCTGTACTTGCCGAAAGTTGAGTGTCGTGACTGTCGCAGTTTGCAAAAATCATCGTGATCTGTGAAAAAATACTAGCAGAAGGAATATTTTCGTGATTAACGTTTGTTTATCCTTCTTGTATAGGTTGTGTTAACAAATTTGAGTGAGTATTTTCCGCAGCACAATTTTGTGCTTGACACGATGGAATGGTTGGTTTTTCGATATTCAAAATACTTTTTATGTTTGAATTTTTTCTGGAAAAAAGCACGTGTGGGGCGAGGTAGCCAACGAACGGTAGATTATTCTGAAAAGGCAGAAAAGTGAATTGCTTGTGGCGGCCCTCGACGAGGCCGCCCGATGAAGGTTTACAATCCTTATAAAACATTGGACAGCAGCAACGATGATGACATATTAAACCTTCCAATTTTTCGGGGGTTTTCTTTTGAGTTCCATTATATGTCAGAGAAGACATTTAACTTTGTTTTTTATTCTTGTATATCATCTTGGACCTATTGAAGAACTTATACATTATCATACGTCTGTGTATTATATGGTTGGCTGCCTCGCCCCGCGTTTTCACAGTTGAGCAAAAACCTAGCGTCTCTGGAACATGATTGTAGAAACTGTAATAGGCAAGCTGCGTCAAAATACCACCAAGCAATTTCATAGCCAAAGAATCAAGCTTTCTAATGACACCATACACAATTTGATATAATTTTGAATAAGTGCTCTGCACTCCGAAATGTGCCGTCCTGGCTGCCTCGCCCTGTTCTACTCTATAAGTTATAATAGTAGGCTCGAAACGAAGACATTTTCTATTTTAACCTGCAATTTTATACTTTTATTACATTTATAAAATATCCTAGGTAAAAAATGTCACAAGATTGAGATGTTGCCCAGCTAAAAATTCCTGTACAGGAACCTCGAAGGATCCTGCAGATGTTCCTGTACGCGAATCTGCACAGGAACCTGCAAGAACCTGCACATGAATAATCCAGCAAAGGAACCTGTATGCAAGCTAACCTTTGAATGATTCTGTAGATATTCCTTTACAGAGAGAATTGAGACGCGGGTTCATGTACAGCAACATGTTCAGGATCCTATAGAAACTAATCCGCTAGGGTTTGCTTGTAGCTTGAACCTCTAGATATAGGTAGTTCGATCTTCAACAGAATAAAAGAAAACCAAATTCAAAGCTGTAAGTGACATGAGTTTTCGCGATGGCTTCCTATAAAGGACCCAATACCCCATCGCAGTGCAGGAACCGTCAATAATACCTGAACAGAATCGTGTCCAGAAACATGTCCAGGATTCGTCGAGTTTTCTGTACAGGAATTTGCCGCTGGGTGGTCTTTGAATATTAGTGATCAGGCAAAATGAAAAACTGGTCAGGGGAAAATCAAGGAATTTTGCAAATTGTTTTTTTTTGCCACTCTTATCATAATCATATGTAGCGTGTTACCCTATATCGTCTGTGTGCGTGAATCCTTTAATAAGGATTAGGATTCACCAATTTATGTTTCTTCTTACAGCATACAGTCTAGAGAGCATTCCAGAGTCAACTTCAAATAATTTTATTGAACAAGATAATGGAGAATTGGTACTAGGAAACCCTATCGGAATAAATCCTCATAGTAATCCTGCAGCAGCTATGGGTCAAGCCGCAAGGAGGACAAACTTTCAGCGCGGATCCAGGGAGTACGCAGCAGCTCGCCGGAGAGACGCTCGAGCCATGGCCGATTTTCAGAAACAGCATGCAGACAAGCATTAACGTGATTGACTGGATTTGACATTTGCGCGAACTAAAAGTGAATAATTTAGTGTAAAACTGATATGAAATATCGTTTGTGAACAGAAGTCGAATAAAAGCCTCACAGGCTAACAAAAATTACATCATTTTTTTTTTAATTTCTACCAACCCCGGTCTCACTATTCCTTTTCCCATTATCACCTAACTCGTTCCTTCTTCTATCCACACTTTTGTCTTCCATGGTTAATCAAAAACAATTAGACAAATCAGGCTCCATGCGCTTACAAAAAATGGTTTCGAGAGCTTGGCCATTTTTCAACGAATAGACTCTTGGTTATTGTCCAGCGAACAGGCTTTTGGCTATTTTTCAACGAATAGGCTCAAATGTTCTGAAAATAGGAATTCATCCTGTGCTATTTTTTTGATTATTTTAGGAACTTAGGGAGGCTTAGAAAATTTTAAAAATGTGTTCATCTTTGGCTCATATATGTCTTTAAAGAAAATGGAGTCAACTGAGAATATCTTTCCGATGACTTTTTTCTGTATGATTCTTGGTAAATTCTCAAGAATTATTATATATTCAAACAGTCTTCATAAACAAATTTAGAGATTGGCCATTCTTCAACGAGAAGACTTTTGGCTATTGTTCACCGAATAGGCTTTTGGCTATTTTTCAACGAATAGGCTCGATTTGTTCACCGAGTTACCAAGAATGAATTTCCAATAACTCTTCTCTGCGATACTCTGTGAATTCACCCTAATAATTACTCATCAAACAATTTTTATAAACATATTCAGTGTTTGGCTATTTTCCCAGGGAAAGGCGAAATTTGTGTGCGGAATCAAGTAGCAAGATTTGCAAATATTTTATAGGAGGGATTCGTAAGGAATGAGTAGTCGGGTTCTTAGAAATGAAAATGCAGCAATCTTCGCAGTAACATACTATTCAACACCAACTTGCCTAGGCATAAAAACCCTCACGATTGGAGGGAAAAGCTCGGGCAAGCCTACAAGGCAGAGCGCCTTTATTTAAACTGATTATAACACCTTAATTAACATCAACTACAATACAAATTAAACTACTTACACACTGGTTGTGAGTTTATGCCTCAGAGATATGATTCATTTATTATTAATTTATGCCTCAGAGATTTATGCCTCTTACCTCTTCCGCAATGTTACAAAACTCGAAGGCATACCCAACATGACTGGTACATCAGAGGCAACACCTTGCCACTCTCGAAGAGTCAGTCCTCATCACACTCAAATACTCAACAATCAACAGATCATCATCCGCTCAACCACAAGGGCACATCACCAGGTCCACAATTAAGGTAGTCACTATCACCGCCACAAGGGCACATCATCAGGTCCACAATTAAGGTAGTCACTATCACCTACAGAGGCTCAACCCTGTGACACACACACCCCAGCCAGTCGCAATCTCCACCCGTCTCACTTCTGC
>CAKNXH010000160.1:616573-664353 GCA_932178445.1 Andricus quercusramuli | reverse complement strand
TGCAGGCCTTGAATCACCGTTCGATACTGACTCGATGGGGTCCCTCTTCCCCTCTGTAGCACCCCTACTCCCTGGCTTATGGGAGACCTACACATGCATCCCTTCCTTCTAGGCACCAAACTCAACTTGCCATCCAGGGTGCACCGAAGGTGCAAAGATTAATCTTCCCGATTCCACACAAAACACGTGCGAGCGTAAAGGACGCGAACAGATGCTTTGCGAATTCTCAAGAATTATTAATTATTTGATCAATTGTGATACAAAAATTCAGAGTTTGGCTATTTTTCAAGGAGTAGACACAATTTTTTAAGGAGTCAACTAAGAATGTATTTTTGACGATTGTTTTCTATGTTGCTTTTTAAATTTACAAAAATAATTTATTCTTATTTATTGTTATTCATTCTGCATCTTGAAGGGGTACACATGCGGAAACGTTTACAAGTAATAGTGAGTTATTGTAGTAAAAACTAATTTGATGGTAGTTTATTGAACTTCATTCTCAAATAAAATAATTGAATTTAAATTAATTGGACGAACGCGTTTCTTCAGAATTTATATTTTTAGTTTAAAACTGTACAATTTTGATGAAAAATTTAATTATATTGTAAAAAATTCAGATCTTTTCTGGTTGCAGATGTATCATTTTAGTTAAAAATTCATTTTTCAGTTAAATTTTCAACTAATTTGTTGGAAATTGAACTATTTCGTTGAAAATTCGGCTTTTCTTTTGGTGCAAGCCTAATTTTTGTAACTAAAAATAGAATTATTGTATTTTTTGTTGAAATTTGTCGTTTTCATTGAAAAAATAACTATTCGGTTGAAATTTTATCTTTTTAGTTTGAAAAATCAACTACTTGGTCGAAAATTGGTTGTAAATTCAATTATATGGTTGAAAATTCAAACATTTTTTCCATGTTATTTTTTGTTTACTTGGTTGGAAATGCATGTATTCTGTCGAAAATTCGCATTTTCTAGTAGAAAATTAATATTTTGGGTTGGAAGTTAATTCTTCTTTTTTTTTTTAATTCAATTTTTAATTCAATTGGTTGCCAATTCATATTTTGTTTGTTTGTTAAAACCTCAAGTACTTGGTTCAAAATTCAACTATTTTATGGAGAATTTATCTAATTTAGATGAAAATTCAATTACTTGATTGAAAATTTCTGTATTTCGTGGAAAATTCTTTTATTCAGTAGCAAATTAATCTTCTTGTTTCAAAATTTATGTTTTTCGTCGAAAATTCAATTACTTGGTTGAAAACTTAACAATTTGAAAAAAAAGTTACTCCTTGTGGGAAATTTAACTATTTTGTTAATAATGAAGTTTCGTTTATTTAAAATTCAGGTATTTTGTTAAGAATTCGCCTTTTCTAGTAGAAAATTAATCTTCTGAGATGAAAATTCATTTGAAAAATTTCTTTTGGAAACCTCAAGTTCTTTTTGAAAATTCAACTATTTTGTTGAAAATTTATCTTATTTTAAAAGAGAATTCAACTACTTGATTGAAAATGCTTGTATTTTGTTAGAAATTCTTTTTTTTTGGCGGAAAATTAATTTCTTCGGTTGAAAATTCAATTAATTGATTGAAAATTTCTGTATTTTGTTTAAAAATTCTTTTTTTTTTTGCAGAAAATTAATCCCTCCGGTTGAAAATTCAACTATTTTGCTGTAATTTCGTTTTTTGTTGCTGAAGATTCATCATGTTAGTTGAAAAATCATTTCTTTGGTGGAAAATTTTACAATTCTGTGAAAAAAATTTTGTTTCAAATAATTTTTTTACTGAAAATACAACGATTAACTTTTTTGTTAACTACTTTTTGTTTTAGTACAAACTAAATTTTTTGGATAACAAATAAAATTA
Organism: Andricus quercusramuli; assembly: GCA_932178445.1. NCBI lineage: Eukaryota > Metazoa > Arthropoda > Insecta > Hymenoptera > Cynipidae > Andricus > Andricus quercusramuli. Next base: position 662,493 of record CAKNXH010000160.1, on the reverse strand, counting down.
TTCTATTTTTTATGGAAATTTATCTTTCTGGATTGAAAAAAAAAATCTATTTGGTGGAAATTTTATCTTGCTTAGTCTAGAATTCTACTACTTGGTTGAAAATTCGTCTTTTCCAATAGAAAATTAATCTTCTTTGCTGAAAATTCATACTTTTGGTTGTAAATTTAATTATTTCGTTGAAAATTCAAACAATTTTTCAAAGCCATTTTTTATCTACAAGTTAACTTTTTGGTTGACAATTAACTTTTCTTGTTGAAAATTCAGGTAATTTGTTAAAAAGTATTTTTTCGGCAGAAAGTCAATCTTTTCGGTTCAAAATTCGCGTTCTTGGTTGAAACTTCAATTATTTGGTTACAAACTCAACAATTTTGTGAAAAACTTATTTTTTGTTTAAAATTCATCTCTTTTGGTTGAATTTTCACTATATTATTGAAATATCATTTTTTGTTGCTCAAAATTTATCATTTCAGATGCGAATTCATCTCGTTGGTTGAAAATTTTAATATTCTGTCAACTTTCTTCAATAATTTTTTTACTGAAATTAAGAAATTAAATCGGTTCGTGATTCTAATATCAATATATAATAAGTTATTCTAAGAAAACAAATTTGGTCAGAATCTTAACATATTAAACAAAATTGAATATTAACAGCTTTTGAAATTTAAAATTCACGTCTTTTACACGTAATAATTGAAAATGGAGAAATGTCTAAATATCATTAATAACTGCATATTTTTTATGCAATTTTTCAATTTTCGAAGCCCCTTTTTCTACTTTGGTTGAAAATTTAACACCTTTCATGGAAATTATTTTTTTTTTGCTGTTGAATATTTCAAATTTTAGTTGAAAATTCATGTCTTTGGTTGGAAATTCAACTCTTTTGTTGAAAATTCGTTTTTTTTTATTGTCGAAATTTAATTTTTATCACTGAAATTCAACTGTTCCATTATTGATTGCAACCTAATCTGTTTTAATTGAATATTAAACTAGTTGCTTGAAAATCTATGTATTTCGTGGCACTACTTGTTTAACAGTTGAACTACTTTGTTAAAAATGTATTCTTTGTTGAAAATTGTTTTTTGGTTGAAAATCAATTTTCAACTGAGTACAATTCCGTCTTTTCTCTCGTTTGTCAAAAAAAGTGCACAAAAAATACTCCACAATTTTTTCTCCCATACAAAAAATGTTAAAAATCCCGTAGTTGAGATTTTTATATGGGTTATACTGTTTATTTCGATTATTATTAAACAAAATATAAACATTTTATCAAAAAACGGCGCTGCTTGCTCCGAGATATGCTTATGTAGATATTTTGGGGTATAATTTTTCTTGCTGCACTTCATATAATTTTATACGTGGAATTCAAATTCAAATCTTTAATTTCGGAAACTAATGTAAATTTGTACCGCAACAATATTCATAGCTTCTACAATTATATCTATCATATCTAGCCTCCTATAATTGAATTAGTTTGTTCAAAAATTGATTTTCTGGAAGTTTTCCTGTAAATTTGATAATTAAATAAGGTCATTAAAGTAAAATTTCAACCTTCTAACTCAAAACAAAATATTAGGTTGATTAGCTTTTTTTAGGTTGTTTTTTCCACTGAAATGTTTATGTTTGTTGCTATGTTTCACATTTTGCATTGAGTTTAAAGAACCTATGGTTTGTTTTTTCTTCTTTTTCAAAAATTATATTTTCTTGGCGACATGAAAATGTGTAACTTTTCGATGTCACAAAAATGAGGCTTCCACAGAGAAAAATACATCAGAGAGAAACTCAAGAAGATCAATCAGTAGAAAATAAATGAACTACAGAATTGAAAAATGCTCACGCTTGAATTTTTCAATGCATTTTGATTATCAAATCGATTTTAATTCCTCATTCTCATCTTTTTATTCTAGTATATACACTTTGTGCTGAATATCTTATTTTCTGGCTAAATTTCTTTATTATTTCTATCATTTTGTGGTCGAGCCACGCAACATAGAAAAAAAGATAATAAAAAAATTGTGCATCCAGAAAAAATCAACAAATCTTCCATTAGCCGCTTTTTGCTAGCATGCGCAGTTTTTGAATTATTCGTAACGACAACACTAAAAAAAATTAAATTTTTGGAAGAACGACACAAGCTACAATAAAATTTTATGTAACAATATCTACGCCTCAATTATATCTAAAAATTTGTTCATAACCACTTCACGCCAGTGTTACGTCCAACCTAGCATAATTCTCTTTGATTTACGTTCCTTCTTTCATCTAAAGATCGAAAGGATCTTGACTAAAGGATGAGGAAATAATTTAATTGAGGTAAATTAGTATAAATTATTGAAAGTGTAATAATGAGATTGTTAATGTCAACGAGTTTACTTGCATTCGAGATAACGTTAGGGGCTGGTTGTTAGAGTTATATAAGAAAATCAACGTACTTACAGGTCATATTGTTCTGATCTTGATGCACCCACAATAATTATGAATTGTGGTGAACTTGATCTTGAACTTGAGTGGAGATCACTCCGATCGAGGTTGGGCCAGATTTTCATGCAGCTCGGTGATGATTTCTGAGAACTCGACTAGAAAGGATCTGAAATGATGAATTATACCGTGGTACTAAACTGAGACGAACTGGAATGGCGTGTTGGATTAGACTGGACTGAATTAAACTGAAGGGTCACTCGATGGGGCCCAGGTTATATAATGCCCAAAACTTGTAAATCATCGTGGAAATCCTTGCTTCTAATACCTTCTACTGGTCAACAGAAGCTAGGAGATGCGTGAAAATTTATGACCTCTTCAATGTCACATATTGATATTTAGGCGCATGTCATACTATTATTATTATTATTATACCATTGCGCCATTTCCCTTTCGGGGTAGGCGTGACTTGCTCGGTTGAAAGGTAGTGGGATAGGTATATAGGTGTAAAGTAGGTCGTTATATGTTATAAGGTAGATAGGTATATAGGTGTTAGGTATAGATGTTTTAGATTGATCTGGAGTTTTCGTGTTATTTATTCAAATGACACGTTCACTCCGCAACACTGCTCCGACCCAGGTTGCTGTTCAATCTCTCTAGCGATCACCCCAAGTAAGGAGCCTCACAAAATTGTTATGTATGGTTCCCCACTTGGGCCCATTAGTATCCAAGGTCTTTGTTTCAGGCATCATTCACTCTATTGTCACTCTGTTTATAAACTATTTGTCGCCACACTTTTCTGTCCTGGCATACTACTCTAGCTTCATTCACGTCCATGCATTTTTTCATGCAGGCTCTTGTATTTCTATGGCTTCTTATGTCTCTTCGTATTAGTGTCTCATTCACAGATTCTAACCATTCTTTCGGCGGTCTACCTCTGGGCATTTTGCCATTTACTTTACCTTTATATACTTGCTTCGTCAGTCGTTCATCTTTTATTCTTTCAAGATGTCCGAACCATCTTAACTGATTTCTTTCCCATATTTCAACTAGTGTCTCTCCTGTACCAAATTCTTTGAGGATTGTCTTTTTTCGAACTTTGTCCATCAGTGTTTTTCCGCATATTAGGCGCAGAGGTTTCATGCCGATCGCGTTGATTTTACTCCTGTCCTTTTCTTGACAGGTCCATGTCTCGCTACCGTATAGTACAGTTGGTACGAATATGGAATTATGTATGGCAGACATGCCCAACTCGGGGAAATTTCCTCCGGGAACATATGTTCAGAGTTCCCTACTCTTTCTACTAAAGAGCGGGAGTGGTGCTAGACGCATGCGCGTGGTAGACGCGTACGTCGCCGAGGAGAGATTCTCGCAAGCGTTTACCACCACTCCCGCTCTCTAGGAGAAAGAGTAGGGAACTCGGAACATGTGTTCCCGGAGGAAATTTCCCCGAGTTGGGCATGCCTGATGTATGGCCATTTTAGCTTTTTTTGATATGTTTTTATTTGTGAGGATGGACCCTGCTCTACCGATAATCTGCTTACCCTTATTTATGCGCCTATCTAACTCCCCATCTATTTTTCCATCACTAGTGAATAGGCTACCTAGATATACGTACTTGTAAACACCATGACTTTCGTTTTATTCACGTTAATTTTAAGGCCCATGTTCTTCATGCTTGTATTAAGTTTATTCAACATTCTTTGCAAGTCCTCGACTGATTCTGCCATAACAATTTTGTCATCTGCGAAAGCTAACCCACGTACATTGACGGTTTCGAAATCTACACCATCTTCGTCGAAGAGGGCAGTTCTTAGACACTTATCCATGAATATGATAAATAGCCACGAGGACATAACGCATCCTTGTTTCACGCCTTGCATAATATCGAACCAGTCACTCAGTCCCCCATTTACCCTTACACTCACTTTATTACCCGTATATATTGTTTTTATTGCTTGTAGGAGCCCTCCATTCACTCCATACTCTTTAAGGACTTCCCAAAGTTTACTTCTATTTACCGTATCGAATGCTTTTTCTAGGTCAGTCAATGCACAGAAAACTTTCTTTCCTACTCTCAAGCTTTTTTCTGTGATCTGTATTAGGCTAAATATCTGATCTGTACATGATCTTCCTGGCATAAATCCACTCTGGACTTCCCATATCTTCTCTTCTGTAATTTCCATTACCCTACGAATAAGTATTTTTGAGTATATTTTACTTACGGTACTTAGTAGGCTCATACCTCTGTAATTACTACAAGTTTCTTTTATCTCCTTTTTTATATATTGGTACAATAATCGCCTTTCCCTAATCTTCTGGGACTTCTCCTGTCTCGAAACATAAATTTATCGATTCGCACAACCTGTGAGGTATGTACTCGCCACCGTATTTAAGCATTTCAGCGCTAATACTGTCTATACCAGCAGTCTTACCGTTTTTCAAGTTCTTAATTATATCTCTGACCTCAGTGACACTGACTTTTTCAATTGGGTTTTCTAATGCATTATGTTCAATGTCGTAGTTTTGTTGCCCTATATCTTCACCTCCTAATAGTTCTTTAAACGAGTCTTTTAAAGCGTCTACTATCCCGTCTATATCATATAGCATTTCACCTTTGCTGTTTCTCATGCTAACAAACTCTGTACTTTTACTTCCCTTTATCTCTCTAAATAATAGTTTCATAATTCCTTCAAAGCAGTTTTTGATTTTGTTCTCTTCTTCTATTCTGTTTTTCTCTCTACTCTCTTTGACTAGAATTTTCATTTTCCTCATTTTGTCTCTGTAATCATTTTTGAGTCTATTTCTCTCCTCATCGCTAAGACCTGTCATGTTCAACATTCTTTTGTACGCTTCTTTCTTTTCTTGTTGGGCTGCCGCAATTTCATTCTTCCGCCACGCATCGCCAGACTTTCTTCCTACCCTCGCCATACCACACACTTCAATCAGAGTTTTAACAATGGTTCGTTTATCTTATTCTGAAAATCTATTCGTACTTCCGGTTTCTGTAAATTTTCGAACTTGATTCGCGTTTGTTTCGTTTGTTTGGTTCTCTTTCTTCTCCATCCCCGCCCTAAGTTCATCTTGGAGACTAAAAGGTAATGATCAGTATTGCATTCGGCCCCCCTCATGACTCTTGTATCTGTAACTAGTTCTCTTATTATTTTATCTGCAGTAACGAAGTCAATTATACTGCGGTTATTTCCTTTACACCAGGCGTAAGTATGGATCATTTTATGTCGAAACCAGGTATTTGTAATAAATAGGTCCTTCTCTAAGCATGAGCTAACTAATTTTTCCCCGTTATAATTTTTTCTTGTTGGATCCCCAAAATTACCTAGCACCCCTCCTGTATCTGTATCCTGACGTTGGACGCCGACCCATCCTTTCATATCTCCTAGCAAAATTATTCTTTCACCTTGGTCGCAAGTACTTATTGTATCATTTAAGGTGTCCCAGAAGGCGTCCTTAACTTCCCTCGAATCGCTATCAACTGGTGCGTAGCACGCTATGATGAATAATCTTCTGATTCCTACCTTTATTCTAGCCCATAGCAATCTGGGTGATACAAAATTATGTTCTATGAGATGTTGTCTTGCTTTTTCATTCATAATTAAACTGACCCCTTGACTACGATGTGATTCGCTATCTACTCCTGACCATATTTCACAACCGCCTTCCAACACCCCATTTTCTATGTTTATAAATTCGCGACCCTTCTTCTTCGTCTCAGGTACATAAAGAATGTCTAGTTTCCTTACGTGCATAGTTTCTCGTAGTTCTCTTATCTTAAGATCATTCACTCCTCTAGCATTCCAAACACCCAGTCTCCATTCATCGCCCGAAACTCGACATTTACGTTTAACGTGTGCATGCTTTTGGTCAATCCAAGTTTCAGTCCATTCCGAGGCTACTTTATTGATTGTATTATTCATGTTTATATTGTACTCCCAACTATCACATGTATGCGCAAGATTTGTTTTGCGAGTCGAAATCGTGTCCGAATTAAGCAGTGATTTGTCATATGGTGGAATCAAGCTGTAACGTCAGGCGGAAAACTCTAAAACACGTTTTGCTTTAGTAAAGCCGTAAATGTGGTTCATGGAATTCTATATTTCTTGAATATCTGAGGTTCAATTCGCTTGAACTTTCAACTAAAAGGAGCGGATAAAAAGTTTTACGTAGTTTAATTTAGAGGGGAAATAGTATGACCCCCCCTCCCGCCCGGCGGAGACAAAAAAAAAGTTCAATCTCGAAAAATTAACAATAAAAGTTATGACTTAGCTTTTGCGATTTGACTGTAATTCCGCCGTTTCTCCTGGAAGCTTCTTCTTAATTTTTGAGTTGAAATTTCGGAAAGGCACTAAGTAGCACGTTTACGGGAAATTTTATTTTTATTATTTTTTTTTCTTTGAGAAGTTGTAGGCTCCAGAAGCTTCAATCATGGTTCCTTAATGAAACCAATCCCAAAGCTACTGGAACGTGTAGGTCATCCGCTTCTGCTCCTTCTGTCCTAGAAGGTAAGCAGGAGCGGGAAATTTCCGCGTTAAAGCATCGGGCAACACTGTTCCTTGGAGTCAGGTCTCTAGCCGCGGATGACCTTACGCGGCAGACACGACAGTTGGAGATGAAGGTTTCACCTCTGGATACTTTTTTAGAGCTACCAATCTTTGTGGAATATTAAGAGGAATAGTGTTGACGGACCAGATGGAGTGATCCCAGAAGAACAGCCTTTTGCATCCGGTTCGCGATGAAATGAGCCTGCCACTGGCAAGACGGAATTTTGTTGAGTTGGCTGATAAACAAAGCTTTCATACCTCCAAGACAGCCGAGTATGAGAATTATAAGATGGACTTTGTACAGCCTACTCAGCTCGAACAGAAGTGCTTGATATTCCGCCCGTTTTTAGCTTCAGCTAATTTGTCCATCCTGAGAAAGACTTTTTGGTGGATAGATCTCCTACTTCTCATGTTGACATTATCCGCTATCTGCGAAGGTGGTCTTGCGGGAACGGGTGGAATGTTCGCTGGAGGCTGTTGCTCCTCTTCCTGTTGATAAGGAGCTTCATATCCGTTTTTTCGCAAGAAGGATACCTGATCTCTTGAATACTGAGGCGTTTTGTGAGTATATTCCGGGTGCATATTGACCCAACGGTCATGTAACCTCGTCTTGAATCCTCTCCGCGCCGGTGAGCTTCTTTGCCAACAGGTAAGAAGGTCCCTCCTGAGTTGGTCTCACCATTTAAATCGATGTTCTCGCGTTCGTCCAGGGTCATTGCCTGGTCGTCGCCTCGGTTCGTTCCAATTGCCACTACCAACTGAACCATGGCCTCCACCCGAGAGAGGCCTACTGTGGGTGGCACTGCGCGATACTTGTGTCGTAACCGCATAATTCATTGCATTATGGAGTTAGCCCAAAGCAACGCGGCTGACTGCAAGAGCCGGAGCTCTCGGGCGATGGGGTCGCCACATCTCTACACATTATGTTTTATTATTATTTTTTTTTTTTTTATTAGGAGAAGTTGTAGGCTCCGGAAGCTTCGATCATGATTCCTTGAAGAAACCAATCCCAAAGCTACTGGAACGTGTACGTCATCCGCTTCTGCTCCTTCTGTCCTAGAACGTAAGCAACAGCGGGAAATTTACGCGTGATAACATCGGGCGACACTGTTCCTTGGAGTCAGGTCTCTAGCCGCGGATGACCTTACGCGGCAGACAAGACAGTTGGAGATGAAGGTTTCACCTCTGGATACTTTTTTAGTGCTACCACTCTTTGTAGAATTTAAGAGGAACAGTGTTGACGGACCAGATGGAGTGATCCCAGGAGAACAACCTTTTGCATCCGGTTCGCGATGAAATGAGCCTGACGCTGGCAAGCCGGAATTTAGTTGAGTTGGCTGATAAATGAAGCTTTCATACCTCCAAGAGAGCCGATTATGAGAATTATAAGATGGACTTTGTAGCCTTGGTACAGCCTACTCAGCTCGAAAAGAAGTGCTTGATATTTCGCCCGTTTTTCTCCCTCCTTTGCCGTGATATTACCATCGGCTGGTGCCGAGAATTCAATCATGTAAATGATCTTGTTCTTCAGATCTTGGAGGACAATGTCAGGCTTCGTAGCACTGATACGTTCAGTGGTGGAGAATGAGAAATTCCAGTAGATCTTACACTGATCATTCTCCACAACTGACTCGTGTTCCGCCTGGGCGTAGGGCAAGACGGGCAATAGATCAACACCATAGAAATGCCTAAGATGGTAATATAAAACTTTTAGAGCTGCATTGTGTCTCTCTGTGTACGCGCAGCGTGCATATTTAGATCATCCACTGAGAACATGTCCAAGTGTTTTGGGCTCTTGCTTGCACGTTCGGCAGTTGGTATCGCGTACAGGTACATTCATTATGCGCTCCCGGTAAACTAAGGTGTCTATGACGCCGTCTTGACAGGCAAAAAGAAATCCCTCGGTCTCCGATCTCAATCCAGCAGACTTGAGAAACATGTTGGACAGACCCATCGAGAGCTCTTCTCTACGTAGGATGCCGTAGAACTTACCATGGAGGGGTTTCTCAGCATGTTCTCTTAGTAGGAGCGTATGTTCTGCTTCCTGTATACGACTTTTGAACACCAGAGGTGTTAGTGATGCTAGGCCATGTGCAATGTCGCTGGAATTAAATGGGAGATCAAGCTCCTCTGCGGCCCTATCTGCTGCATGGTATAGAAACGCCGCAACATTGGCGACTTCATGTCGATGTACGAGTCGCATAAGGGAATCCGTGCTTTTTAGAACTGAGCAGGCTGTAGCCAGAACCGATCTTCGATGAAGACCCTCTAAGCTTGGCAAGCCTCTACCCTATTTATCGCGAGGGAGATATATTCGAGGTACAGAAGATCTAGGATGAAGACTTCTTTGTATTGTCATCATCTTGCGTGTGCTTCGATCAAGTTGTTTTAACCCATCGACGTTCCATTTTACTGCACCAAACGTATAGAGCAGTATAGGAACAACCAGCATATTGATCGCCTGGATCTTATTCTTTCCAGATAATTCGGAAGCCCAAATTTGTCTGCGAATTTGGCGATACCTTTTTCCAAGGGCCGTTTTCAAGTTATGCACATTCTGGGTTTCCGCTTGCGTTATTCCAAGATATGTATATGTTTCTCCAATATCAAGATGTTGAATGGTATTTCCGCCTATGAGTTGAACATCCTGATCGTCATGGGATGATGTAGTTTATAGTTTTCCTTGGTGTAGGTGGACGCAGGCACACTTGTCCAGTCCGAAGCTCATGCCAATCGCTTTAAAATACTTATTTACCGCATCTACAAGGATGCTAAGGTCCTTTTTTTAAGGAAGCAAAGGGTTTAAGGTCGTCCATGTATAAAAGGTGGTTGACTTTATATGCTCTTCAGTTCGGCGGGCCACATAGGTATCCAGACCTTTTGCCTCGAAGCACAATAGATAGAGGCAAAAGGGAGATGCCTTATTACCTTACGGTAATAAATCCAAGCCATGGACAGATTGGGTCGATACCTGATCAAGTCCTGGGTAATACACCTGTCTGTTAACAGGTTCTCCCTTTAACCTGCCAGCCCTCTCTTGCATCCACGTTGTTCGACTATTACACTCCATACCGGCTCGACAGATGTCAATATCCTCTCTTTGAGGATGCCAGTAAATAGCTTGTAGCTGGTGTTTAAGCAAGCTATGGGCCTGTAGTTCTTTGGACTTGAAAAATCTTCGGCGTTAGGCATCAATACCGTGCGTCCTTCCACTAGCCACTGCGGGACGGGTTGTTCTCCGTTTAAGAAAGTAGTAAATATACGAGCTAGATTTTGGTGCGTAGATGTAAACTTCTTCCACCAAAAGTTGTTGACTTTATCTAGTCCTGGCGCCGAAAAGTTCTTAGTTCTAGCGATAACTTTCTTCACTTCTTCAGCAGTAATTAGTGGACACTCTTCCTCTGGACCTTGTAACCTTTGCCTTTGGCAAAAGTCACGAAAGAGTGACATATCAGAAGCGTCTTCATTTAGCTGATAAGTATCTCCATATACTTGCTCCCAGAAGACTTGAATCTCTTCTCGACTAGACGGATTTTTAACTACACATGACGCTTTATTGAACAGACGGGAAGGATTAGTAAAAAAGGTGGAATTTTCCTGAATACACTTAACTCGCCGCTCAAGGCGCTGTTTCGCTGCTGAAAGAGATCTTACTTCTTGCGTCCAGTGCTGCTTGATGGTCGACAGTTTACACTTGTCCAGCGTGTGATTTGCTTCCCTCAAGTTTCGAGCAACTGCCCTAACTTTTGGAGTGAACTTTTTATTTGATGTTATGTAGCTAATCACGCACTGAACATTTGATGCATGCCGTCCCGCCGTTTCAATTTTGAACTGAAGCTGTGCAATATGCTTGCGTGTCTTAGTCAGACGTACCGAAGTATCGTTACTTCTATCGTCGCTAAGCAGGGAGACCGCCTTCTCGTAAACTACACAGTTCAGATTCCAGAGATTAACATCTTCGGGGAGCAAATCGCGGAGAGCAGTATTAGCTTCAGCTAATTTGTCCATCCTGAGGAAGACTTTTTGGTGGATAGATTTCCTACTTCTCAGGTTGGCATTATCGGCTATCTGCAAAGGTGGTCTTGCTGGAACGGGTGGAATGTTCGCTGGAGGATGTTGCTCCTCTTCCTGTTGATAAAGAGCTTCATATCCGTTTTTTCGCAAGAAGGATACCTGATCTCTTAAATACTGAGGCGTTTTATGAGCATATTCCGGGTGCATATTTCCCCAACGGTCATGTAACCTCTTCATGAATCCTCTCCGCGCCGGTGAGCTTCTTTGCCAACAGGTAAGAAGGTCCCTCCTAGTTGGTCCGACCATTTAAATCGATGTTCTCGCGTTTGTCCGGGGTCATTGCCTGGTCGTCGCCTCGGTTCGTTCCTATTGCCACTCCCAACTGAACCATGGCCTCCATCCGAGAGAGGCCTATTGTGGGTGGCACTGCGCGATACTTGTGTCGTAACCGCATAATTCGTTGCATTGGGGAGTTAGCCCAAAGCAATGCGGCTGACTGCAAGAGCCGGAGCTCTCGGGCGATGGGGTCGCCACATCCCTACGCCTAGATTATTATTATTATTATTATTATTATTATAAAGCATATTGACCCATTATAATTTTGACATTGTCAAAAATTATTATTTTTCTTAACATTCTTCAAACAATCAGAAGGTAATGTTTTGAAATTGGAGACAGGTTGCGTCGCGCTTAGTATTTCACAACATGACCTCATTATTTTAATAGAGTCAAGAATTTTCCATCTTTGCGTTATTTTATTGAACTTTTTTTTTCCATTTTCATAAACTTTTTGAATTATTAAATACAATAAAAATAATTTTCTTTTCAGCAAGCAATTCGTTTTCTACTATTGAATTAGTTTTTCATCTTGAATGCATAAATAAGTAATTTTTACTAATTTTTAGTGACTCACTTTTCGCTAACCGAATCTGTTAAATTTCGCTAGCAATAAGTTAAGTTTCACCAAGCTCAATTCAGATAGTGAAAAAGCCTAAAAACTAAAATATACTTCTTGAAGCACTCAAGTTGATATTTATTCTCCTCGTCCCTCATTAAAAACATAGATCATTAAAAAATTTTTGAAAATTAATGTGTCGCACAATATAACACTTTTCACTCTCAAAGAAATTTTCTCGTATGGCAATCCATTATTTATTGATAGCCTTGTAATTTTGGATGAAAATAAAAAAACTATGAGCATTTTTAGAATTTTTGAGACCATTCTTTTCAATACAAAAATTTAATGTGAGGCTGATTGTAGCACTCAGGAAGCCAAATAATTTATTGTCAAGACCTTTTCCGATGAAAAGAAAATGATCAGATTTGTAGCATTTACAAAATTAAAAAAAAATCAATCGAAAATAAAAATTTTAAGTCAAACAACGCATGATATGAAAAATGCAACGAAAGAAAAACGTTGCTTTTCGAAACCCTTATAAGATTATCATAACAAACTTTCTTTAATTTTCTTGAAAAATCTCAAATTAAAATTTTGAGTGCACAAAAACAATGAAAAATAAACAATTCTATTTTGCGGTCAAACTATGCAAGATGTGAAATACAATAAATCGACAAAAATTGTGATCCCAAAAAAGACCTACAAATTTGTTATCATTCACTTTTTGCTGGACTCGTACTTTTCGTTTCATTCATGGAAAAAAATAATGGAAATTCAGAAAAATTGAATTTTCGGACAAACGACACAAGCTACGAGAAAAATGAAAGACAAAAGTTGTTCACCTAGAAAAGAGCTACAAATTCGCCATTAATCATTTTCTGTTGAGATGCGCAGCTTCTGTTTTATTCGTGAAAAGTAACGTGAAAAGTATATGATTACATTTTGGGCAAAACAACGCAAGCAACGGAAAAAAATAAACAAAAATTGGGAAAAATAAAAAAATTGTGAAAAAACGAGAAAAGGTACGAAAAAAGAAAATGAACAAAAGTTGTTCACCAAAAAAAAGAGATACAAATTTGTTTTTAATCATTTTTTAATGAGACGCGTAGTTTTTGTTTGAATCGTAAAAAGAACATTTTTGATGGAAAATTTAATTTTTCGACAAACGACACAAGGTACAAAAGGGCTACAAGTTTTTTGTTAATAATTTTTTTATGAGATGCGTAGTTTTTGTTTCAATTTTACATTTTTTAATATTTGAAAAGACTTTTGAAGCTCCTTCAGGATTTTGAAGGGGTTTCTGATCGTAATAATTTTTCTCAATATTGTTGGGATTTAAACTGATTTTATATTTTGAAAAATTAATCTTAAGAAAATATTTTTGAACATTTCTAAGGATTCCTGAAGTTTGCATAGCAGAACATGATTTGAAATGAATTATTTCAATTTTTCAGAATTTTAAGAAAAATTGGGAAATAGTTGAAAAATAATTTGAAATTCGAAAAGATTTTGTAAAATTTAAAACAAAATATAAATTTTTGAAGATTTCGAAAAAAATTTGAAGCTTTTTAAGTAGTTTGTAAGGCTTCAAGAAAATAACAACATTTTCTTGAGATTCCTGGGAAAATATTTAATAAGTTTTTACTTGATAAAATAAATTTTTAAAGTAAATTCGAAAAAGTATCTCAACATTCCGGAAGATATCTGCAAATATTGAAAATGTCTGAAAGATTAAAGGGCAATTTTTATAATTTTGAAAGATTTTCTAAAATTTTAGGAAATGTTTGATTTATCCCCTAAAATTACGACTTGGATAAATTTTTTTTCTTTTATGACTCGAAAAACCTTTCTATTTTGTTAAAAGTTGAACTTTTTTTTTTGAAAATTCGTTTTTTTTTGTTTACAAATTAACCTGTTTTTATTAAGCATTCCACTATTTTATTCAGAATTCATCTTTTTTGGTAGCAAAGTTATCTGGGTTAGTTTGAAAGAAACTATTTCCTGGAAAATTTAACTTTTCTGATTAAAAATGTAACTATTTTGTATAGAATTTCTATTTCTTGGTAGAAAATTCATCTTCTTCGTTAAAAATTCATCTTTTTGGTTGATGATTCAAATATTTTGATTCAATACTTGTGAGAAGTTGAACTACTTTGTTAAATTTTTTGTGTAAAGATTCATCATTTTGGTTGAAAATTTGTATTCCATTGAAAATTAAATTATTCAATTAAAAATTAACTTTTTTTTGGAAAATCCGCATTTTCAGGTTAAAGAATTAAACCGGGTGTTAAATAAATTAGAATAAAACTGGTTCAAAATTATTCTCTTTTAGTTGAGGATTCAAATATTTTGTTTAAAAATGTAACTAGTTCGTGTAAGAATGTTGGTTTCGAATATCGAAAATTTTTTAAAATCTCTTCGAATTTTCGCGACATTCTTAGGAAAATTTTACTTATAAAACCTTCAACAAATCTGGAATGCATTGTTATTGCTTTTCCTCAATGGCAAAAATGAACTAACAAAAATTTTTAATTTACCATGAATAAGGGAATTTTCAAAAAAATAGTTAAATTTTCAACCAAACTGTTGAACCTTTGTTAAAAAAAATGAATTCTTAACAAAAGTGTAATAGGTAATATTTCCACCAAAACATATTTTAAATTTGAATAAGAACTGTTAAATTAAACGAAAAATACAACTTTTCAACAGAGAGTTCAATTTTCAACCAGCAGAGATTTTTCAAAAAATAAAGAAAAAAATTATCCAAAATTTTGAGTTTCTGAGTCACAAAGACAAATTTTTGAAATTAAGTTCAATTTACAACCCAAAAATATGTATTTTCTACCAAAATAATGGAATTTTGACTAAAAAAGAAAAGTTTTCAACAACAAATGTTATTTTTCAACTGAAAACGATCAATTCCCTAGGAAATATAAAATAAGTTTTTTTTTAGTAAACAAGAAAAGTCACTCCTAGAAAAAAAAAATCTCAACAAAATTTGTTAAATTCTCAACCAAAGAAATAGACTTTTAACTAAAATGATGCATCTTTAATAATTTTTTTTTTTTTAACAAAAAGTTGAATTATCAACCCAGAAGATTAATTTTCTACCAAAAAAACACAAATTTGACCAAATGAAATAATTTTCAACATAAAAATATAAATTTTTAGCAAAAAATCGAATGGTTTAATTTTAAGTTAGAGAAATAATTGTGTAACCAAATCAAATAAATTTTTATTTTTTTATTCATAAAGAAATTCATTTGCGATAGTGAAGTATTTAACAAAAAAGTTAATTTTTAATTAAATAGTTGAATTTTACACTAAAACGATCATTCCTGATGAAAAATGAATCAGTTGAATTTGCAGTTGAAAACATTTATTTTCAACATAAAAAATTGAATTCTCAACGTAAAATGTAAGAGTTGATATTTCCTTATCAATATCTCAGAAGGGCAACCTTGACGCCTATAATTATCTGTGAGCTAACCACTACCTTATACATATATTTGTAGTAAAAAAACCTAGAATATTCCTCAGTTTCACTGATATCCAACCAATTCATTGGAGAATTAATCAGTTCTTCATCCGCTTTGAAAAAATGAGGATGTATGATAATTTCGTTTTTACTTTGGCGGTCATACTTAATTCTATTGGTAAATATAATAATATATAATATCTATAATTTTTATTATATTTTAATATTACGGAATTAAATTTTAATTAAATTAAATTACAAATTGTCAATTAAAATATTATCAAATCATGCGTTTTTTAAATTAATTTTTTACTAACGAAATGTAACAAATAAAACATGCATTCTTTAAATACATTTACAGCCCTCGCATATACGGTGGACGGTTTTTAAGTTTAAATGTTTAAGAATTTTCTGAAATTTATTATATCCGAGAAGCTACTTTGAACAATTCAACCCTAAAATAATTTTAAAACAATTGGAAAAAATTAGGAACTATTCAAAATCGAAAATTTTGGTTCTGAAACTTTAGCAAATTTATCAAAATTTCCAAATTTTTTCGAATTCAGAAATTTTTTATCAAGAATTTGAAAATTTATCAAAAATTGAAATTTTTTCAGTAATTCTGATGAATTAAAAAATTTTTCGAAGTTTTTCAAAATTCATCAAAATTTTGAAACTGCGAAATAAACCTCTGAATACGTTTCTAATCAGGCAAGATTGTACACAAAGTCGCAGAATCTATCGGGGAGAGGGAGGAGGGTCAAGAAAACCAAATTTTTTTCTTCAAACCTTCAATCCTTTTTAATAAATTTAAGAATTTGAAAAATTTTTGGTTTTCAAAATTTTTGGAAATTGAAAATTCATTCATTTCCATTTGCTGTTACAGCATTAAGTTCTCAAAGCAGCGGCACACCTCGTTATGGCGGGAAAGTTCCAGTCCGCCGGAGAAATGAACCATCTGCGAGTCGACCAAGCCGACCAGCTGACCAATTTACATTGGGTAACTTTTTTTTATATATTTCAAATATTAATTTTGCACTTTAGATTAAAAGCTCTGAATTTATTTTATTTTATTTATTTATTTTTTTTTATTATTTATCTATTCAAATTATCAGTCTACATCATTGGAAATCGCTACCTTTCTCCCCTTGGCACGTAATCTACTTTTTTTTTTTACATTCTCATCTCAATGGAAAAAATGTGAAAAAAGATTTCCGCGAATGCCATCAAATGTCAAAGTTTTGAGCCCTGAGTAGGAAAAAATATCAGCCATTTCAAATAAAAATTCAAAAAGCTAGAGCATTTTCAAAACTTTTGAAATTATTTTTTTTCAAGATTTAGGAATTGTATGTACGGCTATTCGTAGTAGTCAGCAAGCCGAACAACTTATAATAATGACTTTTTTCGATAAAAGGAAAATTATCAGAGTTATAGGATTTACAATATTTAACAAATCAATTAAAAATCTCAAGAGAAGAGACATTTTTTTTCAAAAATAGAAACAGACTAGTTGACGTTAAAAATTCCTCAATATGGCCTTCTTACTGTTTCAATGAAGTTAAAGATGTTACAACATCGCCTCGTTTTATCAAACTTTTCTATTTTTCACGTTCAGTATTTTTATAACTTCTTAAAAATTATTATATGTAGTTCAAAATCATTTTTATTTTTACCAAGCAGTTAGTTTTCAACTTTTGAATTAGGAAATATTTCGAATAATCGAATTAGTAATTTTCTGATAATTTTCAATGGCTCAATTTTCACTAATTGAACCTTCAACAAGTTGGTTGAAAATTAAACTATTTACATGAAAATCAACTTCTCTGTTAGAACCTAAACAATTTTTGTGAAAACTAACTTTTCCTAAAAATCAAGCTATCTTCAGGAAAATGTCACTTTCTGGTGAAAAATTTACTTTTTTGTTCAAAAATTATATTTTTGAGTCGAAAATTTAACAGGTTTGTTTGAACTTTTTCATTGAAATTGTTTTTCACGAATCATCATTTTAGTTGTCAATTCATCTTCCTGGTTGACAATGTAACTATTTTGTTAAACATTCGTTTTTTTTTTTTTTAATCATCTTTTCTGTTTGAAGATTAATGTATTTTGTTGATGATGCATCCTTTTTGGTTGGAAATGTAACTAAAATAAATTAATAAATAATAAATTAATATGATTTGGTTGAGGATTCAAAAATTTGGTAGAGAGTTAAAATATTCATTTGGAAATACATTTTTTTGAATTCATGTTTTCTCTTTTATTTTCAATGCTGGGTTGTAAGTAGATAATGTTAAATTTATTAAACGATATCTCTGATTAATGTAAGACTTTACTTGAAGGTGAAGTTTTTAGAAAACGTATAAACATAAATCTGCCTTGCTTCGTAGTTTGAGATGCGTAGTTGAAGGAATCTTAAATATTTTTACAAGTTTTCTTTTTATTTTAAGAAAAGTGTTTAAATATTTATGAAGGAATTATTCATATTTTTTGTTGTTGTTTTCTGCATGGTTTTGAAAAGGAATTAATAAAATTTTTCACTTAGTAAAAGTATATTAATTTTTTGCTTTAATAAAAGAAGGTGATTGTACATGTTTTTCAGCTTTATTCAAACAATTAGAAGCTGATTGCGATACAGTTAGATAGGCTACATTTTATTAAGTTATTCTTTTTAAAAATGATAACATTGAATCACTTATACTCGTAAGGTGTTTTACCTTGCTTTATCCACATCTTGCTTCTAGAAACGCCGAAAATATTTGCTTAATTTTCAATTAATTCTAATTAACAGCAGATCATTGTTTTTCGTAACTTATTCTGAACATAGAATATATGATCGCTGTTATCAAAAAATCTTACATGTGCAAACATTGAAAAAATGGTAGAACATGAATATAAAATAATGAATAATCATTATTAAATGATAAAAAAGCGATACGTTTAAAGTTTTTTTAATAATATATAGCAATCGATTGGGCACCATATATATGACATTCAAAATGATGTCTTTGCAATGCTCTTAATATTTCTCATTCTACGTCGGAAAAGAAGAACTTTTTGACTGGAAATAAAAATTGAAGAGCTGAGAAAGAATTGACCACGGTTATTAAAATTAAAAGATTCGAACTCTTCAAGATAACATCTTTTTTATTGGAAGTTATGAAAAAATCATTAAAAATTCCCCAGGAATTTAATTATAATTGTATTACCTTGAAACACAAATTTTTCCTACATTTAAAAAAAACTACAGAATTAAAAAAACTACATCAGAATCTTCCAGATGTTTGTTTGAAAATTTTTGAAATCTTTTTGAATATACTTGTAAAATAATTTAAAAAGGAACAATAAATAGTTTTTCTAGGAATTTTGATACACATTTTGCATTCATTAGAAAACTTTCAAAATTCCTAAAAAACGTAAAAATTTTGTGTTCGATACCTTCAAAAATTTACATAGTGTTTTGAATATTTTGAAATCTTTTCACGTTCTATTGTTATTTATTATATAATCAATACTTATCAATATATTTTTTTTCATATATTCTCATCAGATTAATTTTTCAAAATAAAAAATCATGTTAAATTAGAGTGCTAATGAAAAAAAATCTATTATAAAAAAGCCCATTTCAAAAATATTATAATATTACAGGAAAATTTTGAAGAACATTTTTAGAAATCCTTGCGCTAGTTTTGAGATATGTTTGGTGCGAATAGGCACTGGAAATTTCATCAGTTTATTTACAAGCGCGCTTAATTTATCGTGCTGACAAAAAAGTGCGAGATACGCACATATCCACACATACACACATCCACGCATACCCACATACACATACACATACCCATGCACACATATTTACATATACTTGCGCGTAGTTGCTTATAACTTTATGTTCGATTTTCTAAAATTGGAAAACATACTATCAATTTAAATTAATGATTATTTACTGTAGAGTAATTATCTACTCAAGGGGGAAATCAGGTCCATCAAACAAACACGTTCAAAATAAAAATTCTCAAATTTCTTTGTACTAGAATTTCGGGCTCTTTTGAGCTATTTTTAGGATGTATTGCCGATTTTTGGGCTACACTGCTTTTTTTGAAAATTTAAATTTTAAGTGGAGATGCGGATTTGACTCAAGCCAGCACCTCCACTATATAAGAATGAAAAAAAAAAAAAAGAAATCAAACAGGACACAATTTTGGGCATTTTTTAGGTGCTCGAAAGTACCGTCAACCAATTTTCATAAGCCACCCCTACTAAAAATTAAACAACCCCCCCTGGGTAAAAGCTCAAACTCGGAAAAAACAAAGTGTAATAGAATTTTAGGTTTTTTCTGAGCTTTTAAATGCACAAAATAAAATTTCCAAAAGCGAGAATTTCCGCTTTTTTCCGGCTCTCGAATGCATAAACATTTTGTTTTAAAAAAACACCCCTTCATTTTAAAAATGAAACACCTGAGTAAAAATTCCAATTGAAATTTTAAAGGAACCCAAAAATCAGAGGCTCTATGGACTCTGTAAAATTGCCAAAGAGATTATTTCTTGACAAATTAATTGATAAATTATATGACTTTTTCAAACAAATTCAATAAACAAATGCATTGATCAGGGATTTGTCGACAGAACAATTCGTTTTTGTCGATGTCAACTTTTTAAATTAGGAACGTCATGATAATTTAAGCGAAATTCATAATTTTTTTATTAACTTTATGATTCTTCAAAAAATTTTTAATAAACAAATGCATTATTAGGGCATCTGTCGACGGAAATTTGTTTTTCGATATCAGATTTTTAATTAGGATCTTCATAATGAATTCAGCAACATTCATGGTTACTGGATAGAATTTATGATTTTTTAAAAACAAATTCAAGAAATGAATGCATTATTTGGGCATCTGTGGACGGTACAATTCTGAGGAACTCAAGTTGAAAGGATTTAGATTGAAAAAGAACAAACTTTTTCGTCGACAAATACCCAAATAATGTATATGTTTATTTAATTTGTTTTTAGAGTATGAAAATCATTAATAAATAATAAATTTTGTTGAAATTATTATGAAGTTCCGAATTAAGAAGACTGGCACAAGGAAAACTAATTTTTCCGTCCACAGATGCCCAATAAAGCAATTGTTTATTAAATTTGTTTGAAAAATCATAGAATTGATAAAAAAATTATCAATTTTGCTAAAATCATCATGAAGTTGCTAACTAAAAATGTTCACATTGTGAAAAAAAATTTTGTCCTGCTGAAAAATGCTCGAATAATGCATTTGCTTATTAATTTTTTTTTAAATCATAAGATTATTCAACAAATTATAAGTTTTGTTGAAATTATCATGAAGTTGCTAATTAAAGAAATTTACAAGAAAAAAACAAACAAATTTTCCTGTCGAAAGATGCCTGAATAATGCATTCGTTTTTTAAATTTGTTTATAATATGAACAATTATAATATTAAAAGCAATTTTGTTCACTATAATATTGTTTCTATTCAAATTTTTCGCAATGTAACTCAAAAAACGTAAAATCATGGCTAATTAGAAAAAACGTTTTTTCAAACAATACTTTTATTATAGAATTTTTTGGTTTTTTATTATATAATATTGGAACATCTTCATTTACTGTTACTCTGTTAAACTTAGCCGATTTAAACAATTTTCCTGTTGGTGACGAGCACCAGGAAGGTCAAGTAGAAAAAATGGCAATTTTTTCGTCATATTGGTTTATTTGTAAAAAAATTCAAAGCCCAATTCAAAAATCAGGCTAGACAACTCTCTTAAAAATCTTATTAGCTTTTTTCAAAAAAATTTTGTCCAATTCAGACAATATTTGTGGGTTGTACGTTATTTTTAAGCAGAAGAGTCATTTTTTCCCACTGTGCGATGGTGCGTGTTGTGGGGACTCAGACCTACATTAAAAAAAATTTCATATCCGTCACGAGGCAAGTTCAATGCCGAAACAAACCCCCTTTGCGTCCTTAATTCTGTTATTATGCTATTTTCTAAGGAAAATTAATTTTTCAGTAATTAATTAAAGTACTTGGGACCATGATTTGCTAGGTGAGCATGGTGGTTCGTTATTACCCTCCATGCACAATATCATTCCTAATTTGTTTGATCAATATCCGCAATGACGCGAGGTTCAGTGTCGCTGGGTCTTAAACTATATGTAACCATAAGATTCATACCTTGAGCATCCTCTGAGAACATATCCCAGTGTTTCTGGCACTTGCCTGCATGCTCGGCCGTTGTTATCGCCTACAGGTACATTCCCAGTGAGCAAAAAAAATTAAGAATGTTCTAGAGACGTCTTCAGGATATGCCTAAGACGTCCTTTGGAACATGCCTTTTGGACATCCTAGGGATGATCTTAAGACGTCTAATTTCAGTACGAAAGATGTCCTGAGAACGTCTTATGTCCTTAAGTCGTCTTCAAGATATCTTGAGAACCTTGGACATCTTATAGACGTTGATTGGACTGACATTGGATGTTCTAGGAACGTCTCAAGAACGTCCTTGAAATTTTCATGTTCTTGTGCCCAGTGGTTTCATTATGTGCTCGCGGTAAATGAAGGTGTATATAACGCCGTCTTGACAGGCAAAAAGAAATCCCTCAGTCTCCGATCTCAGGCTCTCAGACTTGAGAAACATGTTCAGCAGACCCATCAATAGCTCTTCTCTACGTACAATGCCGTGGAATTTACCATGGAGGGGCTTGTTAGCATGTTTTGAACACCAAACGTGTTAGTAAAGCTAGGTCATGTGTAGCGTCGCTGGAATCAAATGAGAAGCCAAGCTCCTCTGCGAAACAATGAAGACACTCCAAGCTTAGCGAGCCTCTTCCTCCTTTATTCCGAGAAAGGTATATTCGAGGTACGGATTGTTATCATCTTGCTTGTGCGTCGGTCAAGTAACTTCAACTCATCGACGTTCGATTTTACTGCAGCGAACGTGTACTGCAGTATAGGAACGGCCAGCATATTGTTCGCCTGGATTTTAATCCTCCCAGATAATTCGGAAGCCCAAATTTTTCTGTGAATTTGGCGATACCTTTTTTCAAGGGCCGTTTTTAACGCAGGCATATTCTGGTTTTCCGCTTGTGGTATTCCAAGATATGTATATGTTTCCGCCTATGAGCTGAACATCCTGATCGTCACGCGATGATGTAGTTTCTAGTCTTGCTTTGTATAGGTTGAGACAGGCACACTTATCCAGGCCAAAGCTATGCCAATCGCTTTATAGTACTGATTTACCGCCTCCAAAAGGATGTTAAGGTCCTTTTTGAACAAGCAAAGAGTTTAGGGTCGTCCATGTATAAAAGGTGGTTGACCTTATATTCTCTTCTGTTCGGCCGGCTACATAGGTATGCAGAGCTTTTGCCTCGGAGCACAATAGATGGAGGCAAGAGGGAAATGCAGAAAAGTATCGGACTTGGAGAGTCTCCTTGGAAGACCTGCCTCTTATGTGTGTCATAGCTTGTAGTCACTTATGTTTTGTCAGATGTTATGACAAGTCTTGTCCACCACAAAGGCATATGCTCTTTTATGCATCTCACTATTTTTGGATGCACCTCCAGGCATTCAAGGAGCTTGAGAAGTAGCTCATGGTTTGTGTTATCGAATTCCTCACGGTAGTCAATCCAAGCCATAAACAGATTGCGTCGATACCTGATCGAGTCCTGGGCAATACACCTGTCTATTCACAGGTTCTTCTTGTAACCTGCAAGCCCTCTCTTGCATCCACGTTGTTCCACTATTGCGCTCCATACCAGCTCGATCGATGTCAATATCCTCTCTTTGAGGATGCCAGTAAATAGCTTGTAGCTGGTGTTTGAAGAAGCTATGGGCCTGTAGTTCTTTGGACTTGACAAATCTTCGGTCTTAGGGATCAATACCGTGCGACATTCCACTAGCCACTGCGGGACGGGTTGTTCTCCGTTTAAGAAAGTCGTACATATATGTACAAGCTAGATGTTGGTGCGTAGAAGTGAACTTCTTCCACCAAAAGTTGTTGATTTTATCTGGCCCTGGTGCTGATACATGTAAGTCCGGTAGCCTTGCGGTTAAAACCTATGATACTATACCGTTTTATTTTCAAATCCCGGTGAAAAAGAGGCTACACATAAGTCACCCTCACTGTTAAAATATCATCTAAGTCCTTCGGCATGAGTATATATCCCGCCGCATGACTCCACTTCACTGAGTACGGGCCTGTGAAAATTTTCTTTCACTAAGGTAGGCCTAGAATCACTCTATAAAATCAATCACAAGCATTGGTAACCCGCGGCTGCATCCGACTTCATAAGAAGCACTCCAATTTGCCTCAACGTTTGTTTAGGAGAGAGAAAAAATGCAGAAAACCACCTCTCGATTTTAACACAATCATCGTCGACGGAAAACCTCCCGCTTTACATTAGTTGAGACGCAGCGAATACACAACCCAATCGAACAACGCAGAAGGTCACCTATCCGAGTGCTAACCGCAGTCACACGTCTTCCTGCACAGATAGTCCCCTTCAAACTGAGCACGACTTGTAAGTTGAAAATCAGACTGTATTATTTGAAACGTCCACAGTTGAGAGTACTAATGGCTCACAACGTAAACAGTAGTACCACTGGCTATTGAGGTGCATGGCTGAACTCGTGCAAAGTTGCTGCGTGCATGGTTGTCCGTCACCTGCCAAAAAACAACCCCTCTGTACACCTTCAGAACGAATTCGCAAGCAAAAACTTTTTTTTCAATTTTAATGAGTCCATAGTGTCTCTGATTTTTGAGTTCCTCAAAAAAATATCAACTGCGATACTTGGTCTCCATCCCTTAACGTTGCAAATAAACTCATGAGTACCATGTAGATAAAAGTTTGTCTAAAATATTTTTGCTTGAGAATATCATGGCGTGAATAGAGTTTCTGATTTTAGGCTCCTTAAAAATACCAACTTTGATCTTTGAGGTCCCACCCTTAACGTTGAAAATCAACACATTTTTACCACACAGATTTGACTGTCAATAAATAATCTTTTTTGGTATTTTGGGCTCGTCAAACATATCAACCTCAATTTATGGACTTCATCCCTTGACGCAAAAAACAAACCCCCCTGTACACTGTCAGCACGGCTTTGTCAAAAAATACTGTTTTTGAGAATTCTACAGTTTCAATAGAGTCTCTGATTTTTGGGCTCATTTGAAATTTCATTTCAAATCTTCACATAGGTATTTGATTTTTACATAAAGGGACATATTTCTGAAAAAAATTTCAAGCGTGATTAAGTCAGCATCCCCACTCGAAATTTTATTTAAAAAAAAGTCGAGCCCAAAAATTGGCAATAAAGGCCAAAAATAGCCTTAGAAAAGCCCAAAATTTGGATACGAAGAAATTCAGGAATTGCGATTCTGGAGGTCCTAGCTTGATGGACCTGGTGATCTCCTCTACAGCTTTTTCTGTGATTTAATTTGGCGTACAGTATAATTAATGTATTGCATATTTCAGGTTGTTTTCATGTTCTTTCTCTTCAGTTTTAGTAAATTCTAATTTTAATTTGATTCATAAAAAAATTAGTTAAATCAAGTACCATGACCCTATAAAAAAAGGTTGCGTAGCCTATTGAGAAAATAATTTTTCTCCTGCTATCCTTCCCCACACTTGCCGCTAATTCACCTCCCCAATACCCCCTACCCAGTTTCCGTTCCATTTTCCCCCTTTTGAACCATAACTCCCGCCTCCCCTACTTTTCATTTTATCCTACTTGCCCTTTCCTACACTAACCGTCCCCACCACCCCCAAGTCTAATACCTATCACCAATACTTTCCATCACCCACACCATTGGATAGGGATGTCCAAAATTAATATTTAATTTTACTGAAACATAAATTATTGGGATAAATGACGGACCCATTACTCACAATTTTTCATTCGACAAACCGTAAGTTTGAAATTTCGGATAAATAATAAAAATAAATAATTTTTGTGTAGAAATTTTTGTCTAGCATTGATTCCATCCTTCTTACATGCAATCTTGACGTTTCCCATGTGTTTGTGATCTTGGGTACATGATAAAATTTAATTAGTTACAAGTTGAATTATCTTCAATCTTTAGAACATGCATTATTTTTTCTCTTTAAATGAAAGAATTTACCCAAAATACTCTATATCTGAAACTTCTTGGAGGCCATTTTTCTGTGTAAATTTGAAGAACTCTGTTTTTTTACAGGATCAGTTCCACGACCGCCACATTCAAATGAGGGCTATAATTTCGGACAGCCACCTTATTTCCATAATGCTGAGGGCTCTAATTTCGGCCAGCCACCTTATTTCCATAATGCTGAAGGCTCTAATTTCGGCCAGCAACCTTATTTCCAGAATGCTGAGGGCATTGATTTCGGCCAGCAACCTTATTTACATGATGGTAGCAGGTTACCTATACACCCAGATGCCACAGGTACACATTCTTATTTTTATTCTCAGTTTTTCAAGTGTAGTGGGGCATATAACCTTTGGACAACTCTCCCCAAATATCCTCTGAGTCTGTTCGTGGGATTTTTTGATAACACAGTGATACATTTTGGGTAACAGTAAAAAAATTGTCGGTACCGATAAAAGCACGTGAGCATTCGTGGGACGCCAGGCAGAAGTGATAACTTCACATGATGTAAATTGAAGTGGTTTTTCTTTTAACTCTTCCAACGTAAAAAAAACATGAAACTTTGTCACTAACATGAGATGTAAATGCTGTTGGAAAAATCGTACACGAAGATGTCGGCAACGGTTGCTGCTCACAATCACATTGAGACTCTGAAAGTATATCGTTATGTAGGTCGTGGTTCGTACACGTACGTGATGATCTTGTATCATACTGTAAGAGAGACAGAGGAGAGAGAGGGAGATAACGAGGGAGAAAGGTGGGAGGAAAAAAAGTGGAAGAAGCGAAGGAGAGATAAAGAGGGAGAGGGATTGGTAGATACAGTCAGTGAGAGTAGCGAAGAAGAGATAGAGGAGAGTCAGCGTTACCCATGAAGCGTTAGCGTTACCATTTTTTCCCTCAAATTCCGTTACTTTTGTGCATTCACGCCGCACCGTGCCATAAGAAGTTATCACTTTAAAAAGTTACTAGTACTGACAACTGTTTTTACCAGTTTTCCACAAAGCACATATTTCAAGCATATTGGAGGAGCTGTCATGCATTTGAGAATAATGTCATGTGATTTGAGAGTTAGTATGTTAGCTTTGGCTTTTGACACGTTAGATGGAACGTGTTACGTATAATCACACGTCATATTGTCGATTTGAGACTCAAGAATTATGATTAACCATGTGCACGTAGGGTTATCTTAACTGGTCCCAGAAATAATCTTAGAAAAATATCTTCCTTTTTCAACGTTTTGTAGGGACGGGAAGGCACCCATTTGACTAGTCACAGAAATAATGTTCCTAAAACCACTTTCCCTTTTCAGCTTCTCATGGGGGTCGGGAAGGCACCCTTGTGACTAATTACAGAAGTAATGTAGGACACATACCTCCCCATTCACAAGTTCTCGCGGAGCGGTGGAAGGTAACCCTATGAATGGTCATAGCCTCGTGGGGGACGGGAGTGCATACCTGTGACTGGTCCTAAAATAATTTTCATCAGACCCCTATGCCTTTCTAACGTCTTGTGAGTGCGAAATGGCGCTGGCACCCCTGTAAATGGTCACATGGATACTGTTCTCCAAACACCTACCCCTTTCCAACATCACGTAGGGGCGGAAACGCACCTCTGTGTCTGTACACTTTTAAATTAGAA
Organism: Andricus quercusramuli; assembly: GCA_932178445.1. Taxonomy (NCBI): domain Eukaryota; kingdom Metazoa; phylum Arthropoda; class Insecta; order Hymenoptera; family Cynipidae; genus Andricus; species Andricus quercusramuli. The sequence continues at coordinate 635,357 of CAKNXH010000160.1, read as the reverse complement.
TTTCCTTCTCTGTCCGCCATTACAAGGAACGGCAATACTCCTGGCACACCCTGCCTTCTTCTCGTTTTGGACAGTTAACTCTATCTTCCTTGGGGCGTTCGGCAGGGCAGGGTCGTGGCCAACACCATGAAAGCGACAAAGATGGTAATACAGCAGTCTAAGGGCCGCATTTTGTCTGTAAATATACGTCGTTCCCGCTTGGGTGGGACACCCAGATAGTATGTGTTCCAGGTACTCAGCGTGTGCATGGCATGCTCTACACCTAGCGCTAAGAACTTCTTGACATAAAATGGGCTCATGGTATACTAAGGTGGAAATGACTCTGTCCTGACATGTAAAATTGAAACCCTCTGTACCTGAATTAAGCCCTGATGATTTGAAGAACGCAAAAGTTTGTTCCTTCTACAAGGACTGTTTTTCTACATTTCTGTGAAAGTTTCCATGCATTTTCTTGTCGAGTAGCCGTTGGTCAAATTTTTCTACCTCTGCTTTCTTTACTTCGGCTTTTAGAAGTGAAGCATCTAGATGAAGCAATGCACTTTCCTTAGTTCTGATTTTAAAATTTAGGTCAAGGGTCTCGGCGGCCTGCTCCACGGCTTCGTAAAGGAAGGCTTCTCTGCCAATCATCTCGTGGTTCCTGGCCAGTTTGAGGAGAGGATCTCTACTATTTGCAGAAATGTGAGCTGTACTCGGAACAATTTGTTTATGAAGGCACTGGATATTAAGAAAATCGCGTCCGCCTGGATGGCATGAGACTCATAATCACAAAGAAGACGAATTGATATGCAAACTTTTATGCAAATGCATGCTCTTACGTGTGGTGATTTCAAGGGCAAGCATGTTAGTCCCAGATAGCTTATTCAACGTTGACAGATTGAAAGAGCAAATCTATGGAAGAAGATGCTTGTATCGTATTTGTTTTGAAGATACTCCTTTACTGATAGTACGTCCCGAATGCGGCTTTGAGGCACGCCCAGATATGTGTATGTCTCTCAAGATTTGAAAAAAATGGCAGCCTTTTGAACAAAAAATTCAAAATTTCACCAAAAAAACGCTAAAAAACGCTCGTTTTTTGCTCGGCAAATTTATATTTTTTGAAATATCAAGAAGATCATAGTTCATGCTATGTAAAAACATGTTACAAATATTCGTGCAAAATTTCAAACAGATTCGTTAATCTTTCTTTGAGCTAGAGTTGCAGTCGTTTTTGAAAATGCAGTTTTGAGAAAAACGCTTTCAAAGTTTTGACAACTGATTTTTCGTTATAAAATTTAATTTTTCATACTCTCATAGCTCGGGGAACTTTTTCTCCTAATAGTATACGATCGAATTAGGCAAAAAAAAATCGATTTTTTGAAAGTGTGAAACTAGACTAGCTCCTTAAGACACCTCGCCCAGGTGCCATTCAGCTTTCGGCACGGTTGTTACGCCTTTTCTTAGGAGTTATTTTTTCGGAACCATCCTTGGACAATTACCGGCGACTGCTTATCAATTCTTCTAAACATATTCGGCAGGAACCCTTGGTACAAGGACGCTCAATCTGCAACCCAAAGAGGGCGTATTAGTACGTGACACTCCAAATTAAAAACTTTGCCAAAATACTTCGCATCCAAAACACTTTATGTAAAAATTTTCTGTGTAGATTTGAAGTTCGCTAATATTTTCTTTTTCAGGTTTAACTAGGAGCCATCATGGTGACGCCTTCCATAATACTTTTCAACCTGCTAGCGGGACATACGTACACCAACCCACCGCAGGTACAGTTTCTTGTTCTTAGTATCAGCTTTTCAAGTTGAGAGAAATAGTTACCTTTAGATAACCCCCCCTCCACCCGCCTATCCCAAGAAACAGAAGATCCTTTGTATTCACCCCTGGGGTGTTTTATAAAGTATTCACTCAAATTAAAGTGCCTAGGGGCACATGTTTACTAACCGACCTTGCTTCAATTATGAGGAGACTTAATTTTTTCATACGATAAAAAATGGTTGGTCACAACGTAGAACGTGACACTCCAAATGAAAAACTTTGCCAAAATACTTCGCATCCAAAACACTTTGTGTGAAATTTTTCTGTGTAGATTTGAAGGTCGCTTATGTATTTTTTTTCAGGTCTAATTGGGAGCCTTACGCCTGACGCCTTCCATAATACTTACTCACCTGCCACCGGGCCATATATACATCAACACACTGCAGGTCCAGATTCTAATTCTTAATTTCATCTTCTCAAGTGGAGGGGATATGTTACCTTTAGATCCCCCCCCCCCCAACACTGGAAAATTCTCTGTATTCACCCCTGATGTGTTTTATAAAGTATTAACTCAGAGTCGAGTGCCTAGGCGCACATGTTAGCATTAACCGACCTTGCTCGAATTATTAGTGGACTTTCTAATTATCTAAAATCGCGCCTTCAGAATTCAACATTTCATGAAATTTACTTTAAAAAATTTACATATCATGCAATTTATTCAAAAAAATGTAAATTTCATACTTGCATGTACACATACGATTGTGATCTTGTGTACCTGATAAAGAAAAGTCATAAGTTCCAATTGCCTTTTTTCATTCATTGGAACAAACTTTTTTCCCGATTCAAATCTAAAATTTTGCCAAAATAAATCGTATTCAAAACTCTTCGTGGGAAATTTTTCTGTGTGAATTTAAAGGTCGCTCATTTTTTCGCAGGATCAAGTACAGGACCGCCTTATGTAGATGGAAGCCCTATTGAACCTGGCACCTTGCGAAAAGACTTACCTCCCATCGGGACACCTGTACGCAAACACAAAGCAGGTCTAGATTATAATTTTTGTTTTCATCTTCTTAAGTAGAAGGGGAATGAGGCACTGATATCCTCCCATAAATATGCTCTGAATCCGCTCCTGGGGTATTTCATAAAGTATTTATTCGAAGTAAAGTGCATAGGGGCACACGTTTGCATTAATTGACATTGCTCGGATTCTTAGTGGACATAATTTTTTTATACGATAAAAATGGTTTGGATTAGAAGAAGAGTACAAAATGAAATTTCTAATGGTCTAGAAACGCTCCTACATAATTCAACATTTCATGCGATTTATTGAAAAAAATTTATATATTCCACACTAATATGTATACATAAGATTGTGATCTTGGGTAACTGATAAAAAAAATGCATAGATCATATCCAAAATTTTGCCAAAATATACCGTATCTATAACTCTTCGTTAAAAAGTTTTCTGCATGGATTTAGAATTCGCTCATTTTTTTACAGGATCGAGTAGAGGACCGCCTCATCAATATGGAAGCCCTAGTAACCTTGGCCCCATGCACAATCCCCAAGATCTCATCGGGACACCTGTACGCCATCCCATAGCAGGTATAGATTCTAATTTTTGTTTTCAGCTTCTCAAGTATAAGGGAGAATGAGACATTTATATCCCCTCCACAAATATCATCTGAATCCACTTCTGGGGTATTTCATAAAGTATTAATTCAAAGTGAAGTGCATAGCGGCACAAGTTTATATTAACCGACATTGCGCGGATTCTTAGTAGACATAATTTTTTCATGCGATCAAAAATTGTTTGTATTAGAAGAAGAGTTCAAAATGAAATTTCTAATGTCCAGAAACGATCCTCCAGAATTTAACATTTCATGCGATTTATTACAAAAAATGTATATTTCATACTAGCATGTATACATAAGATTGTGATCTCGGATACCTGATAAAAAAAATCATAAGTTTCAATCGCATTTTTTTCCAATCATTAAAACAAACTTTTTTCTCGCTCCAAATCCAAAATTTTGCCAAAATGCATCGTATCCAAAACTCTTCGTGGGAAATTCTTCTGTGTGACATTGAAGATCGCTCATTTGTTTACAGGAGCAAGTACAGGACCGCCTAATCCATATGGAAGCCTTACTGACCTTAGCACCTTGCGAAATGCCCTACCTCCCATCAGGGCACCTGTACGCAAATCCAACGCAGGTCTGGATTCTGATTTTTATTTTCAGCTTTTTAAGTAGAAGGGGGAATGTGACCTCTATATCCCCCCACAAATATCCTCTTAATCCGCTTCTGGGGTATTTCATAATGTATTTCTTCGAAGTAAAGTGCATAGGGGCACATGTTTACATTAACCAACATTGCTCGAATTCTTAGTAGACATAATTTTTCTATACGATGAAAAATGTTTGGGATTTAAAAAAAGTCAAATTGCATTTTTAACTGTCTGGAATCACGTTTTCAGTATTTTTGATTTCACGCGATTTTTTCGAACAAAGTATTACATTTAATACTTAAATGTACCCATGCGTTTTTGATCTAGGGTACATGATGACATTTATAAGTTTTAATTGCATTTTTTTAATCTTCCAAACATAAGTTTTTTTTCGCTCCAAATAAAAATTTTTGCCAAAATACTTTGTATCCACCACTCTTCTTGGAAAATTTTTTTGTGTAGATTTGAAGATCCCTAATTTTTTTGTTAAGGACATGATCGACAATCATCAAGTTCATCTGGAAGCTCGAACTTAGGCACCTTCCATCATCACCCATCCGCCATCACGATACCTGGCTACCAAGGCACTACAGGTAAATTTTCCTTGAAGTTAAAAATTGCATTGAATTGCATTAATTATTACTTTGCTCTAAGGAGAAAGTTGGCAAGGAGTGGAGATTTTAATAAAATTAACACAATTATCTAGCATTACAATAAGAGAAATTAGTTATGAACTATAATAATTCGTTAATTATCTATCATTATTCCATGATAATATAATTGGAAATAATAATAATGAATTGTTTAAACAAATATGGTCATTAACTTGAGTTGATCATTACTTCACTATAATTTGAAAGTGGACCAATAGTGAATTGATTATTGTCTAAGTCTAACAAAAAAACTTTAAAATCAGTTAAAATATGTAGGAAAAACCGCAAATTTCTGACTCTACTTTAACAAGGAAAGTTCCCGCGGTGTACCTCACCGATTTTCTTCATTCTTTGATATGCTGTAGTACATAGAAAATAGTAGTCTCGTATGTTTTGTTGCGTTTCATTTCGTAGGCTTAAGGGTGAAAACCACGTTTAAATTTTACAAACGTTAGCTCATTCCTTACAAAAGGACGGTGTTGCAACCCTTATTTTTTATAAGGGCGGATGTAATTTTTTACACTTTTTAATACAAAATCTTTTAAATTAGCTGAATTTCACTTATATTGTACTGTTATCAAAAAAATTAACACCTATGGTGGACATATTTCGGCGTTTTTGAAAATAGTTCATTACATTGGGTGATTTTGAAAAATATGTTTTAAATTGCGAAATGTAAAAATAGTATATTTTGAATCTCATTCATACAGTCATAGTTTCAAACTTTGACATGATACTGAAATTTAAAAAGATTAAATTTTAAAGAGATTTTAAAAATAACTATTTTTATTGGCGAACTTCGAGGGTGCTTTTCTCTTCTTAAATGGATAAATTCAAACATAGCCGTCAAAATGCAGATATTCTTTCAGTATGATTTACAATTTTGAAACTATGTTCAATACATAATATTTTGTTACATTCAAGCAAAAATGGTGATTTCAGAGGCGAGAACTGAACATATTGTTATATATTGTAACATATTGAACAAATACATATTGTATTTGTGAAATATCAGTCTAAAAGTAAATTTGGAAAAAAACTGCGTTTATTTACAATATAATAATGATAAACTTCATTGGGGTAGTCAATCCTCTTGAAAATGAGGGTGCTTACGTAATTTATTTTTCAATACAAAATATGGTTGAAAAAAGCGTTCCAAGATCAAAATTTAAAACGTATTTTTGTAAACATATTGCAAAATGAAAAAAAACGGTGGGGTACATCACGGGACGCAGTAAATCAATTTTATGGGTAACTATCCCCTTACCATAAATTTTTTTCAAAAACACTGAGACAGGTCTACTTTAATTTTCGATTTGCCTAATAAAAATGTATAAAAATTGCTCTCAACAATAATAAATTTTCTAAACAATTTATTCATACATCTAATTATCAATATAAAGTAAAATTTAATGTATTAGAGAAAACGGCATTGTTTGTTGTAAAATTTTGGGGACGATATGCATGAAAATGGTAAAAAAGTACAATTATGGTCCACCCTTGTTCAAGTGGATCATGGCCGGACCCCCCGACCCCTCGTGGACTTTTGCCATATGCCCCCCCCCCCCCAAACTGTCCACGTGGTATATGGATGACCCCTTAGCAGTCATAATTTTTTTATACGATAAAAAATTGTTGTTATTTCGAAAAAAATTCAAAATTGAATTGGTAATGATCAAAAACTGTTTTTTTAGAGTTTTCAATTTTACGCGATTAAGATTAAAAAAATATTACATTTAATGGTTATGTTCTCGCTTCGAATGAAAAATTTTGACAAAATACTTATGTGCAGATTTGAAGGTAGCTTTTTTTATTTACAGCACCAAACCAAGGATCAAATATCGAACCGTACAACCCTGGGTTGCCACCGGTTTTTGTGAGTCCAATTCTATTTATTGAATATTAGTTTGTGATGTACAAAAAAAATCGAGCACTATAACATAATTGAACCATAAATGGTTCATATTAAGCAATGCGAATATTGAAAGAAATTCTGTAGTTTTTTAGTTCTGACGTTGATCACGATATGTGTACCATACAAGTGGTTTTTACTGAAAAGAGTCCCAAAAAAACGAATTTATTCAAAATGAAGTTGTGATTTAAAAGAATGTTCTTTAAATCATGCAACTATCATTCAATTACAACTAGCGATGAATCGGCGCTTGCACGATATTATTCATTTTGCATGAAATACAGAAATTTTTATGGATTCCATAATTATAATTTTTTTAAACATTTTCTGAATAATATTTTTACTTCATGGATAAAAGTAAATAATCACTGCATAATTGAAATATTTATCAAACAAATCATTTCATGAAATCAAAATTTCAGATCCAGAAAAAAGCAATTTCACCATTATTATTGTCAAATTTAAGTGTTCCGTTTTTTGAATTATAGAACATGCTCGAGAACGAATGGTGGACCATCGATGGTTATGAAGGAAAATTCCATTTTGGATGGTTTCTTCCAAAATATCCAGTACAAGTGATGCATCTACATCCGGAGAGAGCAGCCTTGATGCATATGCGCATACTCACCATAGGTCCAGATTCCAATTTATATTCTCAACTTCTCAAGTGGAGGGGGAAATTTGACATTTACTATAGCTGGAACAGCTTAACCATTTCTTAAGTGGTTTGGAGTAAAAAAACGCGCTTCCTAGCCTTAAAACAAAACCTACGTCCCGTTTAGATATACAGGATTGGTTGACACTTCATAGTAAAAATCTTCTTGCCTTCATTTGGCAACTAGTAATCTAGAACTGAAATTCTCTGTTTTCAAATAATATGAAAATTAGATTTCATCGAACGATTATTGTCTCTCCCGCAAATTGGTCAAATCTAGTGTAACGTATTTTGCTGTGTCACCCTGGAAATATTAGTAAACTCACTAATTCGTCTTATTTGGGAGTTTCAAGTAGATAATTTTATTCATCTGTAATATAATCAGTAACTATGTTTTTCCCACAGAAGCATTAATGGCTAGGCCAATGAAGATTAAAGATGCTGATTTTTTATTCCGTCTAGCAGAAAAACTTGCAAAATTTCATCGCAGGAAGAATACTATAGGAAGGTGGTTTTTATGCGGAGTTACTACCGAAGAAGGTAATTTGAGAAATACAACACAATCTAAACCAAATATAAGAGAATTTTTCATGAAAAATCTATTTTTTTTCTTCGCTTTGTAACGTTTCATAGCCCCCCCCCCCCAACCCTTAAGATCTAGATCACAATGATAAGTCTCAGCTTCTCGAGTAAAATTTAATTTTTTGATGCATTTTTAGTATATTCAATTTCTGTGAACAATTAATAATTCTTGAGTTTGTAAAAAAATAAAAAATGCAATCTTTGATCAATCAAGACCAGATGCCAGCATTGCCAAATAATTATATTTCTCCTTCTGGAATCCGGCGCCTTAGTTGTTAGTAGACTCACAATTTCGTGAACCTGAATACTTTCAAGTTAGTTACTGTTTCAAAACTTTTATCAAATTAATCAATATATATATTTTCCCTGGGAGCAGGTTACCCTATCGAGATTACACCTCTGGAGTTTGATATAGTTATGCGCAGCAAAATGCCGCATGGACAATTTCACGATGGCTTTCCTTATGCGTATGATCCAGAGGAAGAGAATCCTCCTCATCAAAGAGGTAATTTAATCCTAGAGGGTTAGGTTTGATAGCAGATTTAAGCTGTACCACGCCCTTTGGGTTCTTACGTCAACTCCATCAATAAAAAATGTTGAACTATTACAATAAATATGAAGATTCAGCAATGTCTCGAAATCTTTTATGATAGTCAAGTTTTTTAATTTCCCCATTCCCCAAAAAGAATTTGTTTATTTTATTTGATAGATTTCACGTTTAAATACTGAAAAAAATTGTGGGTGGCGATGGAGGATAGGGGAGTAGAGAGAGAGGCCTAATTGAGAGGGTAAGGGAGATATATGAAGAGACCAAAGACAAGGGAAGAGGAGAGGAGAGGATTTCGGAGGGATTCTGGATGGATAGGGGGTTCAAGGCAAGGGTGTCCACTCAGGCCAACGCTTTTTGCGAATTTAATTGCGGATATGGAAAGTAAGGTAGAGGCCCGGGTGGTACGAGTAGTCAGGATAGGAGGGGTTAGAATTTTGTCACTAGCGTATGCAGATGACATAGTGTTGCTGGCAAATAGCGAGGAGGCCTTAAAGGAGATGATGAAGAGGTTGAGAAGATACTTGGATAAGAAGGGATTCGAGCTGAATGCGGAAAAGTCCAAGGTTATGGTGTTCAGAAAAGGAGTGGGAAGGGATAAGAGAGAAGAGTGGAAGTGGAAAGGAAAGGAGGTGCAGGAGATGAAAGAGTTTGTGTACTTGGGCTTCGTGTTCCGGAGGAATGGGGGAGTGGATGGTCGCACAAAAGAGAGAGTGAGGTGAGCAAATGTGGTGATGTGGCAGGTGTGGGGGTTGGGAAAGAAGCTATTCGCAGATGATTTTGTACGGAGAATGAAATTGCTTGATTCGCTAGTGATGAGTGCGCTATTGTATGGAGTAGAGGTGTGGGGGTGGAAGGAATTTGAAGAGGTAAATAGAACGCAGGAGAGGCAGGTAAAGTGGACCCTGGGGTTGGCAAGGAACACGTCTAAGTATATTGTCAGGAGGGAGAAGGGAAGAACGAGTTTAGGGATTTCAGCAGGGAGCAGGGCGTGTGAATATGAGGAGAAATTTTTGGAAAAGGGGGCAAGTAGGCTGGTTAGGGAGTGTTGGTAGGAGAAGGAGAACAGGAGAGGGGGTGGGAAGATGGAGGCTGAGAGGGAAAGGTATTTTAGTATGAATGGGCTGCAGATGGAGGAAGTGAGAAGGATGCACGAGGAAGGAAGGAAGGTTTATGACTTGGTTAGGAAAAACGGCATGGAGAGAGAGAAGACAGAAGGGGAAGAGAGAATAAGAGAGTCAAGGTTTAACGGGAACTATGTGTGGTTTATGCCAAGGGCAAGAGCGCAATATTTATGTGAGAAAGGAGATAAAGGAAGTCAGGAGCTTATAGCGAGGATGAGGTGTGGGTGCATGGAGGGTTTCAATAGGTTCTGGCTCTCTCGGGAGAAGATTTGTCTACACTCGTTATTTCTTCAATATTGGATTTTTTACGCCCATTGATTTAAAGAATTTTTTTACAAGAAATATATTTGATCTTGCAAAAAGAAGATCAAGAATTAATAACCTCTTGATTTTTTCAATTATCAAATCATTAATATAAAGAATGATCATTAATATTATTAATATTGATTGAATATTTGATCTTGAAAAATAAGGTTCTAGAATACATTTTACTGATTTGTCGACTCCCAAGCATCTTGGTTTGTTTTTCAAAAGTCAGAGTTCTCATATTTAAAAAATTAGAAGGTACCTTCGATATTTTTTTCATTCTAATGAACATGAATTACTGATGAGTGTTAATCATTTTTTGTAAAGCCGTGATTGAGCAACGAAATCGAAATTTGTAATAATATTTTATCATAACATAATAATTATTTCTATATGTTGTTGAACTGAAATCTTTGACATGATAATATTAGGTACTTTTAAAATGGAAAGAAAAAATCTCTCTGGAGATACCTCTGCCAAATTTAATAAGCTTCAATTTTTGAAAATGAAATTTGAAATTTGGTTACCCAGAAAAAAGTTAGGTTTAAATTTAAGAAAGAGTTTCTCTAAGTACGTTTTTCTATTTAAAAATAAACGTACTCGTACATTTAAAACCCGTAAAAATTTGATTTCTTTCTTACAACAAAACCAAATTCTTCTTTAACGTACTCTCTATCGTCAATTTGATAGTGGAATGTTACTATTTTCTTGACGAAAATATATCAGTTTATTCAGGGCTAAATATATAAATTTCAAAAATTGTAATGGAAACCATCTAAAGTAGAAATTTTTAATACAAGAACGCGATTGTGCAACATTTTCAGGTTTATTGAAACAGTCAGACGGCCAGATTGATGAAATTTTCAAAAGACCTTCATAAACGCCGAAAAATGGAAAAAAATACTTATTTACACATCTAGTCTATTTTTACCTCACTTCATTCACACTAGAAATAATCTCTTTGATGCTTGTACACCTACAGAAAAACCAAAAAATTCCATCAAAGATAAGAACACCTGGCAAAGGTAATCTGCACAAGTTCATATCGAAAATAATCGACCCATAAAAGTTCCTAAATTATTAATAACTAAAATCACTAAAGAATGAGCCAATATTTCCAAAAATTGACTTGAGTGAAATAAACTTATGAATTTTTTAGCATGCCAGAGCTACAAAGCTACAAGAGGAAACAGTAAAACCAAGTTCTTGAAAAAACATTCGCTAATGATTCAAAGTGATGATTTACGGACTTATTTTGATGATTATTGCGGTATACATTAATTGATATCTCTAAAAATTGAAGTGCCAATGAAAAAGTAAATCTATAATATTATAAAAAAGCCCATTTTAAAAATATTATAAAGTGACTATAAAAATATTGAAGAATATTTTTATAAATCCTTGTGCTAGTTTTGAGATATGTATTGGGCGAATAGGTCTTTGAATTTTCATCAGTTTATTAGAAAGCTTGTTCAATTTATCATGTTGATGAAAAAGTGCGACTTCCGCGCACACACACAAACGTACACACACATATACATATACTTCCGAGTAGTTTCTCTTAACCTTGTTCTCAATTTTTTTTATTGGAAATCATTAATTAAAAGAAATTGAGAATTTTCCGGAACTCCTAACATTACAATCCTTGCTCTTTCAACAGAAATATCGAAAATAACGAAAATTTAAAAAAAAGCATACTGTAATGAACTACAGTATTTATTCTAATATATGAAGTAATGCTTCAAATGATATTCTTCAGAGATAATTTCATCAGTCCAGAGCTACGAGTATACAAAGATACTGAATTTAAATCGTTGGAGCTAAGTGGTTTTGGACAAAACCCAACTTTGACCCAGTGTCTTGGTGAGTCACTTTTTCGAATCAATCTTTTTATGATTCCATTCAGCTTCCGGATATCTTGGAAGCTGTTTCTTTTCTTTGCTGTAATGGTTTAACACCCTTCAGTGAATATACATATTTGTCTTTTTAGAAAAATTTACATAAAAAAGGAGAGTGGTCGCAGGTTCTTTAGCACATGAACATAGATCTGACTCGACCCCGACACAAAAATTTTCAAGGAAAGTAAACGAAGTTTCCTTATTCCTAGTATGCGTTACGAAAGGCTTTAGTGTCTCGACTCTATACCACCATGTAAATGTAAACAATCATTTTGGCCAATAATGCGATAAATGCTAGTATATATACAAGTCAAAAATATTCAACATTTTCTCAGTTAGAGGACCAGACATTTTTTGAAAATGAGTTCTCTTTATCTATAAAAATGAAGATCTACACTTGTACTCTCCTCTCAACTCTTGTGACGTTTTTCAATTCTGTTCGTAAGTAAAATACAAAACTAAATCTTCCTGAAATGAGTTAAAAGATACGTCAAATTCACATATTATCATTTTTTATCAAAACAATTTCAATTCAATAATTTTGAATTTACAACTTTCAAAAACTAGCCCTACTAAAAATTAAATAACCCCCTGTAACCTTATCAGTCTATCTAACCGGGGATCGATTTTGTGTTCATCAATATTCTCAATTCAATTATAACTGCAGTTGGCTGATTTTAGTTACAGATATTAATTTGACCAAAAATTATACTAATTTTTAGTAATGGTAGTGTTGCATTTTGAACTTGTCTCAATGATGTCTCTTTGCATTGAGAGATTCGTTCAATTTGCGTTTACTTTTTTCTGTCCAGTAAATTGCAACCAACAATACAAGTTGATTCCAATACTAACAAGAAGTTAAAACTAGCCCTAAACATTTTATAACTGAATCTGGAAATTAAATAAACTGCGATTGAGTAAGATTAATTCTCACAATAAAAATTCCCACTGCATTTTGAATTATCATTTGACAACAGAAGGTTGCATAAGAAAATTTGTGATATTTAGAACTGAGCAGGCTGTAGCCAGAACCGTTCTTCGATAGAGACACTCTAAGCTTAGCATGACTCTCCATTTGACTGCATCAAACGTTTAGAGCAGTAGAGAAACGACCAGCATATTGGTCGCCTGGATCATATTCTTTTCAGATAATTCGGAAGCCCAAATTTTTCTGAGAATTTGGCCATATCTTTTTCCAAGGGCCGTTTTTAACACAGGCACATTTTGGGTTTCTCCTTGCGGTATTCCAAGATGTGTATATGTTTCTCCGTTACCAAGATAATGATTGGTATTTCCGCCTATGAGTTGAACAACCGGATCATCGCGCGATGATGTAATTTCTATTCTTCCTTGGTATTTACCACACAAGTGTCCAGAGCTTTTGCCACCATGACCATGATGACCATGATGACCATCACCCTATAAAAAAAAGTTGTCTAGACTATTGAGAAACTAATGGCTCTCCTACTGCCCGCCCTTCCCCACACTTGCCGCTAATTTTCCTCGCCAATATCCCCTACCCAATTTCCCTTCCATAATACCCCATACCCTAAATCCCCTCCGCTTATTTCAACTGTCATTTTTCCCCCTTTGAATCATCACTCCCCCCACTACTTCTTCTATCCTACTTTTCCTTCCCTGCACTTACCGTCCCCACCACCCCCAACTCTACTACCTATCGCCAATACTTCCCATCACCCACGTTACTTTAGTCGCAAATCGTTTGCTTTCATTGGATAGAAATGTCCAAAATTACTTTTTATTTTTACTGAAACATAAATGATCGGGATAAATGACGTACCCATTACTTACACTTTTTTAGTCCACAAACCAGAAGTTCAAAATTTCGGGTAAATAATAAAAATAAATAATTTTTGTGTAGAATTTTCTGCCTAGCATTGATGCCAAACTTTTCACATTTAATCTTGACGTTTTTCATGTGTTTGTGATCTTGGGTATATGATGAAATATAATTAGTTACAAATTGAATTATCTTCAATCTTCAAAACATCCATTGTTCTCTTGCTTCGCATTAAACAATTTACTAAAAATACTTTATGTCTGAAACTTATTGTAGGAAATTTTCCTGTGCAAATTTGAAGAACCCTATTTTTTTACAGAATCAGCTCCACGACCGTCAAGTCCAAATGAGGGCTATGATTTCGGCCAGCCACCTTATTTCCATGATGCTATGGGCTACAATTTCGGCCAGCAACCTTATTTACATGATGGTAGCAGGTTACCTGTACACACAGATACCACAGGTATACATTCTTATTTTTATTCTCAGTTTTTCAAGTGTAGGTGGGAATATAAACTTTAATACCCCTTCACAAATATTTTCGGAATCAGCGCCTGGCGTTTTTTATAACACAGTAATACATTGTGGGTAACGGTTGAAAAATTGTCGGTACCCATAAAAGCACGTGAGTCGTCGTGGGACGCCAGGCAGAAGTGATAACTTCATATGATGTAAATTGATGTGTTTTCGTTGAACTCTTTCAACATAAAAAAACATGAAACTTTTTCACTGACGTGAGATATAAATGGTGTTGGAAAAATCGTGCGTGAAGTCGTCGGCAACGGTATATAGAAGTGTATAGCGGCATGCGTTTTCTCGAAAGTCGTGGTTCGTACACGTACCTGATGATCTTGTATCATCTTGCATTAAATTCTGTTAGTTTTGCGCGTTCTCGCCGCGCCGTGCGATAGGAAGTTATCACTTGAAAAAAAAGTTACCGGTACCGACAGTTGTTTTCACTGATTTTTTAAAAAGAACATATTTCAAGCATACTGAAGGAGCTATCATGCATTTGAAGATAATGTCATGTCATTTAAGAGTTATTTTGTTAGCTTTGGCTTTTGGCACGTAGGGACCGGAAGACACCCCTTTGACTAATCACAGAAATAGTGTTGCCAAAACCCCTTTCCCTTGTCAACTTCTCGTGGGGGAGGGGCGGAAAGGATCCCCTGTGACAAGTCCCTTTTAAACTTCTCGCAGAGCAGTGGAAGGTAACCCTGTGACTGGCCCCCCTTTCTAACGCCTCGGGGGGACGGGAGTGCATCCCTGTGACGAAATAGCGCGGGCACTCCTGTAAATGGTCACATAAATACTGTTCCTCAAACATCTACCCCTTTCTAGCATCACGTAGGGGCGGAAAGGCACCTCTGTATCTTCAGACAGAAATAATTTTCGTTACAACTTTGTGAATTATTTTTGAGAATATTAAAGAGGGAATAGGATTCCTCTCAAAAATATGGGTGTTGAAGCATATATTGGAGTATGGAAAAAAATTTTTTATTTACATTTTTATACAAACTGGCGCCGATGTAGCTAATTTCGCGAAATTACTTTTTTCGAAACGTCTGCACGGGCGGACGGATTACTTGAAAAGTATGAGACCTGGAACAAAAAAACAAAAAACTGGACGGATCGACTGAATGACGACCTACTGGAGTGCTACGATTCCAGTATGGTCTCTAAACGAGAAGGTTACATGGCACGACTGCTTGATCTGTGATGCGAGATTCACACAGAGCTCTCGCACTTCTCGCATCAACGTCTGCAAAACAATGCATCCAATAGAGGAAGAACGATGCTTCAGGACCCGCAGAAACATCAACATTCACATTTCTCCCAAGCCCAAAGATCTGACTGAACTGGATGATGAGATTCGTGGAAATTTTTCCGAAGAATCCGACCTCTAGACTATCAATTGTGCTGTGTACAATGCAGCAGAAACTTTGGCGGATTTAACCCGTAAAAAGAAACCAACGGTTGGTCATAAGACCGAAAGACGAATACATCAACTGAGCACAAAGATAGGCTGGGCAAGACAGTGCGTGGCTCGCATTCAGTGTGTGATTGACTACATGACATGTGGCAGGACTTTTACTGCCAAGGTTCGAAAGTTCGCGCGCGATCTGCGGATCTATCATCACACAATCAACAAATCGAAGCTACAGGCCATCAGGCACCATATTGTTGACAGAATACGAGTACTATATAAGGCTAGAAGAAGTCTAGAGCGGAGAGAGAGGTGGGCCAGAGAAAACCAACGGTTTTTGTCTGACCCATCTCGACTCTTCCATGACCCTCCAGTTACTGTCGACCATCCGCTCAAACCAAAGGAGTTCGAAGCATTTGGGAGAGAAGTCTACAAGGTCCAACGTCCACCTCAAGAAGACTCAAAGAACATAAATGGCTTCAAGAAGCTGTGCTATGCCCTCATAAGAGCTGAGGAGGAATGCCCATCTATCTCTACCGAGGAGGTGAAATACGTATTAGCAGGCATGAAGAAACGTTCCGCTCCGGGTCCAGATGGTATCAAGACCTTCTGGTGGAAGAAGTTTCCTTCAATCCACCAGCATCTGGCCCGAATTTTTCACCTTATATCTAAAGTCGGAAGAGCGTATTCCGGAGTAGTTGGTGGAAGGGCGCACAGTGCTCCTGCCAAAGACGGTCAACTTAGCTGACCCTAAGAATTACAGGCCAATAACTTGTCTGAACACACTGTATAAAATATTTACAGCTACCCTAAATGGTAGGATTGTTTGGACAATTGGACCTGTGTGGCGAGAGATGTATGAGCAACGCGGCTCAAAGAAAGGCGTAGCAGGATGTCGGGAGAACCTGCTTATCGATAGATGTGTTCGTAAAGACGCAGTATCCTATCAGCGATTCCTATCGATGGCCTGGATTGATTTTCGGAAAGCTTTCGATCAACCTCCCATAGACTTATCATCTGTCTGTTGGAGAGCTTAAAGGTTCATCCACACATCGCGAGGTACATAGAGAGATTAATGCCGCTTTGGAAAACCAGATTTACTATCTCATCTGGAAAACATCATGTGATTACTAACAGTGTCACTCGCACTTCGTCATTGCGAAGGGTCCCTCTGTGGGCTACGCTAGAAATCAAGAGAGACTACATGTAGCTCTAGACCATGTCGAAGAGTACACTCAAGAGATTGGAATGGAGTTCGGGTTGGAAAAATGCGCCAAGGTTAATTTGAAGAAAGGAAAACTTAATGGAATCCCCGAAGACCCTGAGATCGTCGACAGAACCGCTATACGATACCTTAGCGCTGGAGAGACCTATACATACCTGGGCGTGCAACAGAGTTGCATACAGGACGTGACATCTATAAAGGATACTCTACGAAGCAGATATAAACGTCTTATCCGGCACATTTGGTCTCCCGAACTGTCGGCTAAGAACAAAGTATCTGCAACGAACATGATTGCCATCCCGGTAGTACTGTATTCAGTTGGAGTGGTTCCATGGACGAAGGAAGGGCTCAGATCCCTTGATATCGGAACGCGGAAGGTTTTGCACGTGAACAAAAGCATGCACCTTAAGTCTTCTTTTCCATGACTTTGCATCTCACGCCGCCTAGGTGGTCGCGGAATACTGAATCTTGAATGTCTTCACAACGGAATTATTCTGGGTACAACACATCTAGTTGCAAATGGACAAGATCCTCATCTTAAAATGGTCAGGAAACATAAAGAAGCGGAAAAAGGGGCGTTTCTCTACAAAGCAGCGGAGGAGGCTGCTGAGTATGCTTTCCTTAAATTATCCGGATTAAAGTCGGGCACGGAGGGTTTCATTTTGGCATGTCGAGACGGTGTCATTTCCATCCTGGCATAACGTCGCCACATTTTGAGCCAAGATATTCCCAATGATAGCTGCAGAGCGTGTCATGCACACCCCGAGCATCTAGGAAACATACTATCTAGTTATCAGTTATCCACCTCATGCGGGAACAACCTACATCCAAAGGCACAATGCGGCACTAGAGTGCTTTATTACCATCTCTGTCACTCTTAAGGAAGTAGCCCAAATACCGCTCCGCTAAACGCTCCTAGGGAAATAGAGTCAATTGTCGAAAATGAGAAACGCCGTATATACTGGAACTTCATATTCTCGACAATTGTTTCTATTGCGCACTCGAGGCCTGGCATAGTTCTCCTTGACTTCGAGAAACGAACCATGTTCGTTATCGAATTTTCGCCACGAGCTGACAAAAACGTCACAGCCAAGGAGAAGGAAAAGAAAGAGCGTTATAAAGATATTATAAGGAAGTTGCGACAGTTATAACTGGAATATTCTGTTAAGCTAATCGTCTTAGTCATCGGCGCTCTTGGAGGTGCCAAAGTTTCACTGGTTAACAGCCTGAAAAGCATCCCTGTGTGTCAACAAAATGCTGAGACACTTCCGGGGAAAATGCAGAAGGCGGTCGTGCTTGGCTCGCTCCGTGTTCTCAGGGTGCACTAGACTTTTGCCGGATCATCGTGTTGAATTTGTAGCAGACTGTCACCACCTATCACACGGTGGTGAGACGTGGTTACAGCTGAAATTTTACTGTGATTTCGCTGGGAGGGGGTGCAATTTTTTAGATTAGCACCCGTTCCTGGCGAAATCTTCCGGTTGTCATTCTGACAAACTTCTAACTATATATATATGGTCACAACATAGTACGTGACATTCCAAATTAAAAACGTTGCCAAAATACTTCACATCCAAAACACTTTTCGTGACATTTTTGTGTGTAGATTTGAAGGTCGCTAACATATTTTTTTGCAGGTTTAATCGGGAGACATCATGCTGACGCCTTCTATAATACTTATCAACCTGCTACGCAGACATATGTACACCAACCCACCGCAGGTACAGTTTCTAATTCTTAATCTCAGCTTCTCAAGTGATGAGGAAACGTTACCTTTAGATACCCCCCACCCCGCCCACCAGAAAATCCTCTGTATTCGCCCCTAGGGTGTTTTATAGAGAATTAACCCAAATCAAAGTGCCGAGGG
Organism: Andricus quercusramuli; assembly: GCA_932178445.1. NCBI lineage: Eukaryota > Metazoa > Arthropoda > Insecta > Hymenoptera > Cynipidae > Andricus > Andricus quercusramuli. The sequence continues at coordinate 616,884 of CAKNXH010000160.1, read as the reverse complement.
GCATATGTTAACATGAACTAACATTGCTTCAATTATTAGTAGACTTAATTTTTTCATGCGAGAAAAACTTGTCGGGATCAAAAGAAGAGTCCAAAATTAAATTTCTAATTATCGTGAATTGCGCCTCCAGAATGTAACATTTCATGCAATTTATTAAAAAAAAATCATCATCCCATTAATCAGTGCTTCCTAGATTCCATCATGTGTATGAGTCCTATCTTCATTTCTGGTTATTTCCTCAGCGTTGAAAAGCGGTTAAGTGGAAGTGTTCTTCCCTTGGCATCTCTGTCTCTCTCTCTCTCTTTATATAT
>CAKNXH010000160.1:571428-616173 GCA_932178445.1 Andricus quercusramuli | reverse complement strand
TTTTTTAAAGTACTTACGCAAAGTCAAGTGCCTAGGGGCACATGATATCATTAACTGACCTTGCTCGAATTATTAGTAGACTTAATTTTTTTTGAAAAGATGGAAAATTGTATGGATTAGAAGAAAATTTCGAAATCAAACTTTTTTCTCGCTCCAAACCCAAAATATTGCCAAAATACATCATATCCAAAATTCTTCGTGGAAAATGTGTCTGTTTGGATTGAAGAGTCGCTCATTTTTTCACAGGATCAAGAACAGAACTGTCTCATCAATTTGGAAGCTCTAATCTCAACGCCTTCTCAGCTCCTTACGTACCTAGTACCGGAATGTTAGTAGGAAGCCCTACTAACTTTGGCACCTCGCCAAATGTTCCACCTCCCATCGGGACACCTATACGAAAATCCAAGACAGGTCTAGATTCTATTTTTCATTCTCAGCTTCTCAAATAGAGGGGGGAATGTGACCTCTATATCCCCCCAAAATATTTTCTGAATCCGCTTCTGAGGTTTTTAATCAATTATTTACTGGAAGTAAAGTGCAGAGGGTTACATGCTTACATCAACCGACCTTGCTCGAATTCTCAGTAGACCTCATTTTTTTCTTACGATGAAAAATTGTTTGGATTAGAAGAAGAGTTCAAAATAAAATTTCTAATTGTCTAGAAACGCTCCTCCACAATTTAACATTTCATGCGATTCATTAAGAAAAATGTATTTCATACTTACATGTACACATACGATTGTGATCTTGGGTACCTGATAAAAAAAATGCATAAGTTTTATTCGCATTTATTTCAATCATTAAAACAAACTTTTTTCACGCTTCAAATCCAAAATTTTGCCACAATACGTCGCATTCAAAACTCTTCGTGAAAAATTTTTTGGTGTGGATTTAAAAGTCGCTCATTTTCTTACAGGAACAAACAAAGGACCGCCTCATCTATCTGGAAGCCTTACTAACCTTGGAACTTTGCGAAGCGCCCTACCTCCCATCGGGACACCTGTACGCAAACCCAAAGCAGGTCTAGATTTTATTTTTTGTTCACAGCTTCTCAAGTAGAAGGGTGAATGTGAACTTTATATCCCACCCAAATATCCTCTGAATCCGATCCTGGGGTGTTTTATAAAGTATTTACTCGAAGTATTGTGCATAGAGGCACATGTTCAAATTGACCGACTTTGCTTCAATTCTTAGTAGACATATTTTTTTTAATAATTTTTTTTCTGTGTAGAATAACGTTTTTAGCATTTTTCACTTAACGCGATTTTCTCAACAACAACAAAATATTGCATTTAATACTTACGTGTACCCATAAGTTCCTGATCTAGGGTACGTGATGATATTTATGAGTTTTATTTGCTTTTTTTATATCTTCAAAACATAAGCTTTTTTTTGCTCCAAATAAAAAATTTTTCCAAAATACTTTGTAATTACTAACCTTCGTGGAAAATTTTTTTGTGTAGATTTAAAGATCGCTAATTTTTTTTTTAGGCTATGGTGAACTGTCATCGAGTCCATCTGGAAGCTCTAACTCTGGCACTACAGGTCAGGATCCTAATTTTTATTTTCAGCTTGACAAGTAGAAGGGGAAATGTGACTTTTAAATCCCCCCCTAAATGTTCTCTAAACCCACCCTTGAGTTGTTCTACAATATATTTACACAAATTTCAGTATCTAGAGGTAGTCCATGTCACAAGGTTTATTAAAATTAACAAATATGGCTCGATCACGTGACAATTATTAATTCCTGTAAACTGGCGCGAATTCATAAAAGGAGCCACAACATAGCGCAATGTGCGTCTCTCTGTAAGGAATAATCTGACGTTTGTTCGTCTGCTATTTTTTATAATCTGCAACATATTACGAAATGAAGCAAATCGGTGAGGTACACCTCGAATACTTTCCTTGTAAGAAAAAATGGCTATAAAATTTTGGACGACCCTTGTTAACGTGGACTATGGCAGGACCCCCGCGGCCCCCTCGTAGTCATATTTTTTTATACGATAAAAAATTGTTGGTATTTAGAAAAAAATTCAAAATTCAATCGGTAATGATCAAGACCTAGGTATACCCATGCGTTTGTGATATTGGATACATGATCAAAATTCATAAGTTTTAATTGCATTCTTTTCAATCATTACTACATAAACACTTACTTTTCTCGCTCCGAATCAAAAATTTTGCCAAAATAATTCTGTGCAGATCTGAAGCTAGCTTTTTTATTTACAGCACCAAGTCAAGGATCAAATAACGCCCAGAAAAAACCTGAGCATCCACCTGTTACGGTGAGCCCAATTCTATTTATTGAATATTAGTTTGTGATGTACAGAATAACTTCGAGTACTATAACATATTTGAACCATAATTGGTTTCATACTGATCAATACGAATATTGAAAGAAATTCTGTATTTTCTTCAGTTTTGTCATTGATCAGGATCTGTGTGCCATACAAGTGTGTTTCACTGCAAAAAGTCCCAAAACAACAAAATTGTTCAAAATAAAGTTGTGATTTAAAAAAAAATCATTTTTCAAATTATGCGAGCATCATTCAATTACAACTAGCGATGAACTGGCTTTATTGATGAAAGTAAATAATCACTGGATAATTGAAATATTTATAAAACAAATTATTTTTGAAATCAAAATTTCAGATCTTGAAAAAAGCATTTCTACCATTATTATTGTCAAATTTAAGTCTTCTGTTTTCCAATTTATAGAAATGGCTCTACGATGACTGGTATTCCGTCGATGGTATTGAAGGCAAATTCTGTTTTGGATGGTTTCTTCCAAGATATCCAGCAATAGTGCTGCCAGATCTAAATCCGGGCAGAGCGAAATGGCTGCAAATACGCATACTCACCGCAGGTACAGATTCCAATTTATATTCTCAACTTCTGAAGTGGAGGAAGAAATTCGATATGGCGTAGACATATATTTTTTTTAGTAATAAAAAATTGCTGGGATTCAGAGGAAAAATTCAAAATTGATATGTTATTTGTGTAGTATCACGTTATTTTCGAATTTTCGATTTTGCGGTCAATTTCGTTAATTATTTTTTTCCAATTACTGCATAAAAAGTCATCTTTTTCGCGCCTGTAGAGCGAATGCAAAATGGTTCATTTTTGTGCACCGGGAAAAATAGAACTCGCGTGTTTGGCGTTTTATTCCTCGATTAGGCAGTGGTGCGGCGTAGTGGCAGAAGCCAATCGACTTCACACCTAACCTCTAAATCTATGAATAACATATTTTTTGCGTGTGCGTGCGATTTGCTCACAAGCTAGAAGAAAATCGTACTTTTTGAGTACAGATATTGGAAAAAGTATTGTATGCAACACGGGAGCAACCTGACTTGGATTCGTCACAATCATTCTGTTTGTTCCCCTATTGCACTATATTCTATTTTTCCATCTGCTTTTTCTTAGAACTGGTTCAGATTTTTTAATCAAACTTGATTTTCTTTCATTCAGAAATGGATGATCTAGAAATAAAATTATGAGTTTCTAACCTAAAATTGTCTCTATCGAAAATTGGTCAAATGTAGGGTAACTTGTTTTGCTGTGTCACCCTGGAAATATTAGTGAACTTGCCAATTAGTCTAATTTAGGAGTTTTGAGTAAATGATTTTATTCATCTGTTATATAGTCAGTAATTATGTTTTTCCCACAGAATTAAAACTTGCTAGGCCAATCGAGACTGAAGATGCTGATTTATTATTCCGTCAAGCACGAAGAATTGCAAAATGTCATCGCAGGAGGGATCCTGTAGGAAAGTGGGTTATAACCGGAACTACTATCAAAGGAGGTAATTTGAGAAATAAAACACAATCTAAAACAAATATAAGAGATTCCAATGATAAATCTCAGCTTCTCAAGTAAAGTGTAACCTTTCAATGCCCGCTCCCCCCTGAAACAAAAACTTTCACTGAGTCAGCCGCTGCCCTGGAGTGCTTTGTAAAATAGTGATCACTGGAAGTAAAGTTCCGAGCGGTACAATTAAGTAAATAGCAACCGCCCCTGCTTGATTTTTAGTTTATTCAATTTTATTGGAAAATTAATAATTCTCGAGTTTGTAAAAAAATCAAAAATGCAATTTTTTTAAAATTAAGGCCACATGCCAGCAACGCGAAATAATTAAATTTTCCCTTCTAGTATCCGGCGCCTTAGTTATTAGTAGACTCACAATTTCATGCAACTCAATATTTCTAAATAATTGACTTTTTCAAAACTTGTATTAAGTTAATTACTATATGTTTTCCCTGGGATCAGGTGGCCATGTAGAAGCCGACCCTATAGAGTTTGATGTACTGGTGCGCAAAAACAAACTGTATGCTCAATTTCACAATGGCGCTTTTTACGCGTATGATCCAGAGCCAAAGGAACATCCTCATCCCGCAGGTAATTTAATCCTAGAGGGTTAGGTTTGAAAGCATCCTTCGCTGTACCTCGCCCTTTGGATTGTTATGTTAACTCCGACTGCTATGTACATATCCTTCTTTTTACGAACTCAATAAAGATTTATAATCAATATCATTATTATTCAAACACTAAAATACAGATGAAATAAAGCAATAAAAAATTGTTAAACTATTAAAATGAATAAAAAGATTGAGCAATGTCACAAAATCTTTTACGATAATCAAATTTTTTAATTTTCACATTTCCCCAAAGAGAAATGATTTATTTTATTTGATAGATTTTGCGTTTCAATACTGAAAAAATTCATTTTATTGCAGTATTCATATACCGCAGGATGCGAGTACTCAGTCGATTATATCGCGCAATATTATGCATTCCAATTGGACACGGTTCAGACGGTCCCGACTTATTGCGCAATTGAAAAAGTCGCAGTCCATTGGCCAACGTTTTTCTCGACATACGACGTGGAAAATTTATAATTTCCTGGCAAAAGTATAACGTTTCAACTGAAAATCAACATAAAAGAATCAAAAAATGACTCAAATACTTAGCGGTTTGCAGCATGACGTACCGCGACGTCATGATAGAATAGGTGGAAATGTCTGGAAGGTTGGTATAGTTCTTGACGTAGGAGTGCAGCTAACTTTTTGGATGAAATATATTAAACGTAAAGGCAAGTGACTTACTATTACGTTTAGCAAGTCACACCTGCGGCATGTCTCACATGCGACATGTCACATCTGCGGCATGTCACAACTGCGGCATCTCTACCTAGCAGCTTGTCTCCCGCGCGGCATTTCTCACAGTGAAATTAACCTTTTTGCGGCATCTCTCGCCAGTGGCGAGTCTCCCAGAGGCATCTCTCCCCTTCAAAAAATTTCTTGATTTCAAATGAAAATGGCATAACTGCGGCAGTCTCCCAGGCCTTATTGTCTCCCCAGCGGCATCTCTCCCCCATGAACATTTTCTAAGTAGTAGTAAAGATGGCAAAACTGCGGTACTGCTGTCCCAACTAAAAACATGACAAGTCGCATTTGCCATAAGGGCCAGTCGCCCGTTTCACACGGACTACTCACACAGAGTTGAACCCTTTTTTTTGGTCGAACGTGACGTCAGGGCAACTTGGCCTGGTCAGGTCAGTTTACCCTCACTCCTTTCTGACACTTTTCCCGGTCCCCTGGATTTTCTGAAAATATGAGTACGATATTTGAATGAACTCAGATTATTGAATGAAGGCAAGGCTCACTCACTTTCCTCTTACTCTATTTTATGGTGCGTCTCTCTCTCTCTCTCTCTCTGGAACTAATGGAGTTCTAATTTTTATTTAAAGCTCTTGCAAACACCTGATTCGTTTTCAATTTTTTTGCGAGAATTTCGTACCACATAATTTATCATCTATTTCTTAGATTGGATTCTTGTTTTTTATTCGGCAATCTCGTAGCATTAAAATAATGAAAAACTTGTACTTAATTCATTTTTCATTAAAAATAAATAAAATCACAAGAATTATTGTATCATATTCTATAAGGCCTCTGGACCGGAAAAGGAAGATTTTCTCGAGACCGGGAAAACCCGGGAAATGACAGTTAATCTATTTTTTGCCCGTACATTGTCAATAGATTTTTAAATAATTAGTTGAAGTGTTATCTTCCAAAAGTTATATCATTCAGTTTACAATGCGTAATTCGATAAATCTCAAGTTAAAAAAAAATTCCCAGCTCAGATGTTTGTTTTTGAGCGTACATTTTTGATTTACAGAACTTTCAAATGCAGTTTTGAAGAATGAAACTTTTAAAAATTAAAGAATTTGAAAGTGAATTGTTTAAAAAGTATAAAATTGTTCAATTTTTGTGAACAACAATTCAAGAGTTATTATTTCTAAGAAAACTATGAGTGATTCGAAGAAACATTTAGTATTTTTAAAAGTATTCGAAATTGATTAAAAAATTGAAATGATTTCAAATAATTTAATCAAACTGTGTGTATCGCTCAAATCTGGCTATTCTCACCAAACTTTCGATGCAAATAGCCACGACGTAAAAACTTTTTTCTGAAGATTTTTACGTAATTTTAGTATTTTTTGTGTGAAAAAATTATTTTCGATCGAAGGATCGAAGGAAATGTTACAATCTGTTACAGGTAATGGGGGAGGGGTGGGAAGGTTGAAAATAACGTGTGGGTAATTGTCAAATTGTAGGCAAATTTCAGCACCTACAGTGGCAATCATATTATTATTAGGAATTAAATATTTCATAACGGAAATTGATCTTATCACATGTAACTATTTTAAATCCAAAAGGGGCAGTTATGAAAATAAGAAATAATAATGAATCCATGGGCACGCGCATATAATCAGTCGTACGCTGTTCTATTGTACCGTACGGTAATGATGCGAGAAAAATGTTAAAGTTTAACCTATTTTATTGTTTATAAAAATATAACAAATTTTAATTATCAAAAGTCACCTACTTATGAAAGAAAACACCACCAAGCACCAATCAACGTGAATAATTTGTGTGCGCAGGGAAAAATGGAGATATTTCAAGAATAATTTCCATCCGGAAGTGGAATTCGATTTTTGTAATTTGTTATTATTGCAAAATTATTGTATTATGTACTTGCATATTACAACTCAAGACGATACGAACTGGTAAACTTATATCTGCGGGTACGTTTATTTTATCTTCAGAAATTGGTCGAAAACGTTTGATACGTATTGTATTTATATTGTATATATTGTGATAGAATTCAATTGATGTAATTTGTAAATATTAAAAACATATTTCATTATTTTTATGAAACAATTGGAGTACAACCTTATCTTTGTAAATTGATGTGTGATGAGTCTTGTACGATTTATATAATATTAATTCATAAACATGTAATTACATTTGCCTACGAAAAAAAAAAGAATATCAGTGAATCATTTTCTTGATTTTATTTATTTTTGAAATAATAAATGAATTAAAGGAAACTTTGTGGTTATTTTATTATTGCAAGAGGCCCTAATAAAAAACGAGAAATAGATTAATAAAAAATGTGGTGAAAAATGGTTGTAAAAAATTTCTAATCAAGTCAGGTGCTTGGAAGAGCTTTCAATATTTCATTAGTTTGAGAGAGAGAAACGCACCGCAAGGTAGAGTGAGAGAAAAGTGATCCTCACCTTCATTCAATAATCTGCGTTCATTCAAATATATCACTAAAATTTTTATCAAATCCAAAGGACCAGGAAAAGTGTGAGAAGGGAATGAGGGTGAACTGAAATGACTCTGGCCCGCTTGGAAACCCCGGCGGTCAAGTTGCCCTGACGTCACATGCTACAAAAAAAACTACAAAAAAAAGGGTTAACTCTGTGTGAGTAATCCGTGTGAAACGGGCGACTATGAACCTTATGGCAAATGCGACTTGTCATGTTCTTAGTTGGGACAGCAGGGTAAGTCTCCCCAGCGGCATCTCTCGCCCAAGAAAATTTTCATACTAGTTTTAAAGATGGCAAAACTGCGGCAAGGCTCTCCAGCGGCTTCTTTTCTACAAGAAAATTTTCTGAGTAGTTCTAAAGATGGAAAACAGCGGCAAGTCTCTCGAGCGGCATCTCTCCCCGAAAGCAGTTCCTAAGCAATTCTTCAGATGGCAAAACTGCGGCAAGTCTCCCTAAGTGTGCCTCTTGACCAAGACAATTTTCTAAGTAGTAGTAAAGACGGCAAAACTGCGGCAAGTCTCCTCAGCGGCATCTGTTGCCCAAGAAAATTTTCTCACTAGTTCTAAAGATGGAAAAACTGCGCAAGTATCCCCAGCGGCATCTCTCCCCAAATGTAATTCTCTCAGTAGTTATCAAGATGGCAAAACTGTAGCAAGTCTCTCCAGCGACAACTCTCCCCCAATAAAACTTTCTAAGTAGAAGTAAAGATGGAAAAACTGCAGCAAGTCTCCCCAGCGGCATCTCTCCCCAAATAAAATTTTCTGAGTAGCAGTAAAGATGGCAAAACTCCGGCAAGTCCCCCAGCGGCATCTCTCCCCCAATACAATTTTCTAAGTAGTTCTCAAGATAGCAAAACTTCCCATCTTTACAACTACTTAGAAAATTGTATTGGGCTAGAGATATCGCTGGAGAGACTTGCCGCAGTTTCGCCATCTTTAGAACTAGTGAGAAAATTTTCTTGGGCAAAACATGCCGCTGGGTAGACTTGCCGCAGTTTTGCCATCTTTACTACTATTCAGAAAATTTTATTTGGGGAGAGATGCCGCTGGGTAGACTGGCCGCTGGTGAGAGATGCCGCAGATGTGACAACCTGATGTTGTCTTTTTTGTGTTGGTTTTAGAGGACATTAGGCGATACGTATTTTTCCGATTTTCAGAAAAAAATGCCTTAAAAGTTATGCGTATTCAAATTAAAAAAAGGGTTAAAAATTGACAAAATGGTAGAGGTTTCCTGAAAAAAGTAAAAATCAATTTTCTCAAAAAGCCCACCTTTACATTACTTACAATTTTTTTTTTTTTTTGAACGGCAGTTTTAATGCACAGAAGTTGTGTGTTACTTAAAGATTCAAATTTTGATTCTTCATGAATCATTGTTTTACTTTCTTGTCATTTTATAAATAAATTGATTCCGCTAATTAAAATTAAATTTACCCATGATTTTGTAATGTCAGTTTTTCTAACCGGCCGTTATCTCATAATAATGAAAGAGTCATTATAATGACACGGTTATCAGAATGGGCAATGGGTTCCGAATGTTAAGGCCGTACCGTTAAATATTTGTGTCAATTTTTCTGCATACGTCATCTACACAATCATATCTTGAAGCTCACAGAGCCGGTTTTTCGAAAAAATATTTATATTTTGTTCAATAATTAAAAACGGAAGAACAGTAGCAGTGACACGCAGTGTTAGCTGTCTATGCATTTTCGCCACGTATAATCTAGATTATATAATCTATAATCTAAACCTTCTATCGAAAAACCGGCTATGCTTGCTCAAAGATATAATTATGTACATGCAGTATGTAACAAATGAGACAAAAATATTTAACTGCGCGGCCTCAAAATTATTTCTTTTGACACAAATATAATTTCATCTTAAATTCAGGGTTAAAAGGAATTGTATTCGTCTTGAAAATAATATTTTTTCAGCAAACATCATCCTTTCGCCACAAACTTCATCTAACCTTGCAGACAAACAATTATATTCATGTGAAAAAAATATTCAAGTGGTTTAAAGCAAAACAGGCAGGAGGACGATGCTTCTGTTCCAAAACAACTTTTTCGCTGAATAAAAGAATGTTACGGAAATGGGAAACTTGTTTAATAGAAATGTTGAACAAGAGAACGCGATTATGTAACATTTTCAGCTTTTTTGAAATATTGAGAAAGCAATTTCGCGAGAATTTTCACCTACACAAATACCAATGACAATAAAAATCAAGAATTATTCACACACTCAATCTATTCCGTCTTATTCTATTAAAAAAAAAAAAAAAAAAAAAAACGAAATTTGATCAAATCTTACAGTACGCACATGACAAAGTCAATCATTTCAAAAATTAACTTTGCTGAAATAATGTTATGATTTAGTGACCATGCCATTAATGAAATCCTAAAATATTAAAATTTTACTATTCCAGCGCCAAATTATTGTTAAGCAATTAATTTTTCCCCAATCTTGCCAAATTTTTTATCCTTGTTGCTTATCCTTTATGCTTAGCTGTCATTTTTTTTTACCAGGATCTGTATATTATTAAAAAATTTGTTTCTTTAATGGTACGTAGATGAAATCAACAAACATACAAATTAGGATTGTATTACTCAACGTGAATTTGATTTCCAAAGAGGGCTCAAAGTGGAATGTGAAATTACACCCGAGGAATATGAATGTGAATAACAATCTATTGAAATATTTGAAAAAATGAAAAATAGCGATTCTAATTAAATAGGAAAGTATTAAAATCCAGACTTCATATTCAATTTTATTCAAAGCTTTGCTATTCGGTGGAAGATTGAAATATTTAAAAAAAAAATTTTCCTTATTGTTTAGAAATGAATTTTTCTGAATGCAAATTTAGTTATTCTATTTTTGGTTGAAAACTCAATTGCCTGGTTAAAATTTAAAATACTCTGTTGAGTGTTCATTTTACTGGAAACAATGAAAAGACAATATTGTAAAAAGTGTAAAAAAAAGTACTGTCATCTCTACTAACATCTGTTCAGAAATTATTCCTTCAAAATGGGAAACAAGAATTATTCTTACACTCAATCTATTTCACCTTAATTTATTTCCGTCAAAAAAGGAAGAGTAAGCTGATATAAGATTTATTCTTATTTCACAAAAAGCTTTCATTCTTTCAAATCGTTTAATATCGAAGTAAACAATCGACAAGAAAATGTCACTAATTGATTCTTAACTGTCATTACTAAAGAATCAGTTAATATTTTCACACGTTTCCATTCGTACTTGTGATATTCATTGATTTCGATTGACCTTTTTGCATCTTCACTTTACGATCAATGTACATTTTTTTCTCGCATCCAAGATCCGGAATCATGTTTTTTCTTCTTTACCGCTTATTTTATATAATTCAGAAGAAATAATTATTATACTAACATTTTCTCCGAACCTTCGAATGTAGAAAAAGTTCCTCCTCAAACGGAAACAGATTTTTTGTAACGCACGCACGAAATGTTCGCTTTTCGAGGCATGTATTACGTGCGGGAAGTGACCAATTCCAAAGCCGTGGTAAAAAGCAGTTATAAAAAGACTTTTTCTAGCTGCTGCGCTTGCGCTCTTTGAGCCAGATTACTTTTTCTAGCTGTTGCGCTTGCGCACTTCCAGCCAGATTACTTTTTCTTGCTGTTGCGCTTGCGCATTTCGATTCAGATTTACTTTCTAAGACTGCCGAAATAATAACCTCACTTCATTATGATTTGCGATTGAGAGACTGATTGTGAGTAGTGAATAGTGATTGGACAGACTCGAAGTGATAAGTTACCATAAATGACTGATAAATTACCATAAATTACCATAAATTACCGAAAATTTCAGAAATTTCTGGATACCTGAAATTTCCGAAAATTGATCAATTTTCCATAAATTTCCGGAAACTTGGGAAATTTAGCAATTTTCCATAAATTTCCGGAAACTTGGGAAATTTAGCAATTCTCCATAAATTTCCGGAAATTTAGCAAATTTTCAAATTGTTTCCAAAAAGCTTTGGCTACCTGAAATTTCCGGTAATTTAGCAATTTTTCATAAATAACCGGAAATTTAGCAATTTTCCATAAATTTCCGGAAATTTTTGGAATCTTTCCAAAAAGCTTTGGAGACCAGAAATTTCCGATAATTTAGCAACTTTTCATAAATTTCCGGAAATTTTGGAAATTTATCATTTTCCGGAAATTTTTGAAATTTTCGGATTTTTTCCAAAAAGCTTTCGATACCTTGAATTTCTGGGAATTTTCGGTAATATACATATTCACTGGAAATTTTTGGTAATTTTACCATAAATTTCCAAAAATTACCATAAATTTCCAAAAAAAATTATCCTTATTGTTTCTCAAATCGAAAATTTCCTGCATTTGTTACAAAAAATATCGTGTGCAACAGGTGCTGAAAGTAGACAGTTGCAACTCTTGTGAAGTTTACAGTACTTGCCATCGGCTCATCTTCGGGTCGTTTCCGGCTTGTCTTCGGCTCGTTTACAGCTCGCCTTCGGCTCGCTTCCAACTCGCCTACGACTCGCCTACAACTCCCCTTCGACTCGCCTCTGGCTCGTACAGCAAACTTCACACTCGTCTGGAACTGCCTACTTTCCGCACTTGTAGCACAATATACTATTTTCTATGACAGCTATAAATATGTTTTAGCCCATTTTACAAATCATACAGCTTTACGCAATGCACAAGATAAGATCTCTTACTTCTATTATGACGCCTGTTTTTCATTATTTCAATGTCATGCACTTGAACTACTTTTTTACTCATCCCTCTCAATTTAAACATTTTTCGGAATCTTAACGATGAAATGTAATAGAAGTTACCTTATTTGTCTAAATAACATAAATAATAAATAACATGAATATTTCGCAGAATCAAAATGTGAGTGAAAACTTGGAAATAATTTTCTACACAAATAGCGTAAATTACGTTTCGGCCTATTCCGTCGGCTGGGCACATTGCTCACAAATTTTTGTAGTGTGCTCCTTACATATAGGTCTCTCGCATTTCAAGCATTTATAAAGACGGCAAATGTTCGCATGCGTTAGCATTTTGATAAAGTAGCTGCACAAAATAAATCATTTTGATTGATATTTTGAAATAAAGAATATCATAGCGTGGTAAGACGCACGTGAGTGTAAATCATTCAGCAGAAGCAAAATGTACGATGGGAGACATGGTCGTCACGTACGCATACACACACACACAAACAATGCACTCAGGCACACGAATTAGACTTTTTACTCTCAACATAAGCTATAAACACTACACATATACAAATAAAATAACATTTACATTTATATTTTTCTGGATTTTTTAACACCATATACACACTGGGTGAATAATACCCGAAGAGAAAGTTTCGAAGTGTGTCCTTTGGCAGTTTTTGAGACACTGTAGCTGTTAAGGCAGCTCTGCGTAGCACAGGCCCATAAATTTTTCCCCCCTGGTTATAGACCCACATTTCTTCTTGTTTCGGAATAACAGATCATGCAAAATCGCGCCGGGTTAGCGTAACCCAGAGTGTATACCAAGGGCTAAAATGTGTACGTCTGTTGCTATGTTTCACATTCTGCAAATGGACAAACATGATAAAACACAATAAATTAAAATAATCGGATAATAGTAATGTTTAAAATTTGTATTATACTCATACAATTTTGTAATTTTGTCCAAATCCTGACCAAAAAATGTAGTTTCTAGTACTTTATTTCAATTTGTTGTATTCTAGTACATTATCATGAGAAAACATTTACGCTATGGATCCCCTTTTATGTGTATCTAAATAGCATTTACTGACATGTGAATAAGCACTTTAGCATTACCTATTAATGATAATTGAAATCATGCATATGTTTCCAGGAACAAACTCTTATATGATCCGACATTTCCATGAAGTTTGTTCTTTTTTGAATTGAAGAAACGATTCGTTTGAAACTATGCTTGTTCGATGTGAGACATTTTTTTTTTATAATTTAAATGAAGCTCTGGCTAATATTAGAAAAATAAATGAATTATTCTCATCACTTTAATACAAGAAAATTATTTTTTAAATCCAATAAAAGTTTTTTAAATATTGTCTTTTTCACTAACTCCTAATGATATTCTACTAATGCATTTGGAGAATAGTGAGTCACCAACAATAAGTACAAGAGTACCGATTTTTTAGTGCAAATCCATTAATTTCTTCGTGAAAATATGTGAATTTAATTAAGCTTGAATATATTATTTAAAAAAGGGTACAGAAGCCGGAAATGTAACAAATACATAGATAAGGTCCATGAAAGAACGCCATTGAGTGACATTGTCAGCTTTATTAAAACCATGAGAAGGCAATTTTGTGCAAAGTGTAAAAAATGCTACGTCATCTCCACCAACATGTGTTAAAAAATTATTTCTTCAAAATAGGAGACGAGAATTATTCACACACTTAATCTATTTCACCTTAATTTATTTTCCTCAAAAGAACGCTATACACGTAAAAAAGTAAGCCAATTCTTAAAAAATAGGCTGAGACTATTGAGATAAAATTTTCATATTAGATTTCCAAAATCATCTTTTTCTAGCAATTTAAGATTATCATAAGCCAAAAAATTTTGTTTTGAATTTCCATGAACAACGCCCAGAAATTTGTTTAAATCCACACAAAAATGAACTCATTGAAGAAATGATAGCCCAATCAAGTTTAACACGCATTTCCCATGCAAAAAAGAGGTTTCTTAAATTTTATTCAGAATCCTCAAATTTTCCACTTTTTGTACAATTTTCAATTAGGGAGAGGTGATGGTTCATCAATTTTAATGAAAATCAATTCAAATACCCCAAAATAATTATTTAAACAAACTATTATTGCTTATAACAATTTTCTTCTTCATTAATGCAATATAGTTGCGGTTTCTTCTGAAATGTTTGACTTGTGACATAGTAAACTAATAAGTAATGCAAGTTAACAAACATTTTCGATTGAAATTTATAATTGTTTATAAATATATTATTCTTTATTAATGCAGTATAGTTGTGGTTTTTTCTGAAATCTTGAACTTTTTGTTCACTGCTAACTAAGTGAGCTAATAATTATTTCGAGTTGAAAAACATGCTAATTGAAACAATAGATCATTGTTCATAATTATATTCTCTTGTTAGAGTAATACTAGAAAGTTGTTTTTTTCTGAAATCTTTGCTTCTGTTTTAAATTACAGAAAGAAGTTTACTGCAAAGCGTAAAAGAAAAATTTGGAATTAAACGTAATTTTATATTAGCCCCCCTCCAGCAAAATATATTCACGAAAAAGAAACTGATTGTTGAAAATATGTTTCTTTCTATTGTTCATTAATTATTTTTTCATAACTAAAAGGGCTAAGTGAACAATAAAAACAAACTATTTTTATCAACTCGCATGAAGTACCTCCCTAAGTGAAAAAGTGGGCAAAAAGTTAAAAATAAAAAAAAAACCGCCACCATCTGGCATAAATACAGATGAAGACAGTTAACAGCAATAATAATTTGTTCAAACAACTATTTTTGCTCAACCGAAATAATTATGATGTCACTCAAAGTGAAAAATAGACAAATAGTTCAAAATTTCAGAAAAAAACGCAAATTTCTACATTAAGCAAAGAGAATATTATTAACAATAATAAATTGTTTTAAAAATTATTCTTGCTAACTTCCATTGATTATTATCACTTCACTATTATTAAAAAATGGACAGAAGTTAAAACATTCATAAAAAACCACAACTATTTCGAATTTTTAACATGAAAGAATAACTTTCTAACCAAAAGACGAATTTTCAACAAAATACATGAACTTTCTACTTATGAAGGATAAATTTTTTAACAAAAATGGGAAAGGTAAATTTTTAGATGAAAAATTAATTTTTATCAAAAAAAAAAAAAAAAAAAAAAAACAAGATTTTTCAACAAAAGAGGTGAATCTTGAAAAAATATGAATTGTTATTAATCTAGTTCAACTTGCAACCAAAGAGTCACATTTTTAACTAAACAAGATTAATTTTCAATCAAACGGTTACTATTTGACCATATATATGCATTTTCCAGAAAGCACATTAATAATATTGAATTTTGTACGCCCATTGATTGAAAGCATTTTTTTTAATGAACATTCGATCTTCAAAAAAGAAGATCAAGAATTAATAATCTCTTAATTTTTTCAATTATCAAATCATCAATATAAGGAATGATTAATAATATTAATAACATTGGTTTTGATAATTAATTCTTATTTTATTTATATCAATTGAATTAATACTGGTATAATATGATATTGTTAATAATTTATTATTAATTACTAATTATTTCATTTTAGGTTTTCACATGAAAATATTTTTATTCATGTTTCGTTTAGATTTTCACCCCTATTGATCCAAAGCATTTTGTGACAACATGAATATTTGATCATGAAAAATAAAGTTCTAGAATAAATTGTACTGGTTCGTCGATTCCCAAGCATCTCGTTTTGATTTTCAAAAGCCAAAGTTTTCATATTGAAGAAATTAGAAGGTAATTTCGATATTTTGTGCCTCTACACCAACAAAATACAACAAAAATCCAGCACACACCTGACAAAGCTCACCTACATAAGTTCATATCGAAAATATTACACCAGAAAAAGTTCACCAACTAATTAATAACGGAAATCACTGAAGAATGAGTCAATATTTTCAAAAATTCACTTCAAATAAGTACAGTTATGAATTTATTAACATTCCATTGGTGAAATCCTATTATTTTACTATTGTAATATATCATTCAATGGTACATAGTTATTATAACTAAATTCGCACATGACGATTCTATTATTTAGTTTAAATATTTTTAAAGAATTCTCAGGAATATGAAGCATCAAGAAATGAAGAGTTTAGGTCGAAAATAATAAAAATTTTCTCATCAACTTATTGATGTCATAGTTTTTAAGAATTCTTTTTAAGACGTCCGGTAATTTTGAGGATAACAAATCTTAATGGAATAGACGCTATCTTCTACAAAACCGCTTTTATTTGCTTAAAAAATTCATTAAATTCGAGATACGTATAACACAGTCAAATGAGTTATAGAACAAAATTTTAAGTCGATTTTCCAGATTTTGAAGAATATTTTTAGAAATCCTCGCGCTACTTTTGAGATATGCATGATGCGAACAGGCCCTGGGAATTTCATCAGTTTATTTGACAGCGTGTTCAATTTATCATGTTGACAAAAAAGTGCGACTTCCGCACATACAAACACATATACACATATACATATACTTCCGAGTAGTTGCTTATAACTTTGTATTCGATTTTTTTCATTGAAAGACATTTAATTAAACGAATTGAGAATTTTCCGGAACTCCTCCCATTACAATCCATCCTCTATAAACAGAAAAATTGAGAACAACGACATTTTTTTTGAAAAAAGCATAATGTCATGCACTACAGTAATTATTTCATTATCTAAAGTAATGCTTTTGATAATATTTTTCAGGAATGATTCCATTAGTCCAGAGCCTCAAGCATACAAAGATACAAAATTTAAATCGTTGGAGGTAAGTGTTTTTGAACAAAACCCAACTTTGACCCAGTGTCTTGGTACTGAGTAACTTTTTGGAATCAATATTTTTATGATTCCATTCAGCTTCCGGATATCTCAGAAGCTGTTTTTTCCTCTGCAATTCATAACCTGATTTTTAAAGGGTTTCTTGTATCATGTACATTTTAGAAGAATGTACATGAAAAAGAAGAATGGTCGGAGGATTTTTAGCACATGTACATAGTATATCTGACACGACCCCGACATTAAAATTTTCATGGAAAGTAAATGAAGTTTCCTTATTTCCAGTATGCCGTTACGAAATGCTTCAGTGTTTCGACTTTATCCCACCATCTGAATCTAAACAATCATTTTGGCTAATAATGCGATAAATGCTAGTATATAAACAAGTCGAAAATACTCAACATTTTCCCAGTTATAGCACCAGACATATTTTCAAAATGAGTGTTTTTTATCCATAAAAATGAAAATCTTTACTTGTACTCTTCTCTCAACTCTTATGACGATTTTCAATTCTGTTCGTAAGTAAAATACAATACTAAATTGATCGTATAATTAAATATCTTATATTCAGATATCGACTATATTCCAAGGTTCGTTTTCCGTATATATATTCAATTCATATACGCTTTCTTCCTGAAAAGAGTTGAAAGATATTTCACATTCACATTTCTTATCAAAGCAATTCGAATCCAATCATTTTGCATTAACGCTTCTTAACAAAAAATTTAGTTCTAGTGTTCTTTAGCCGACAAAGAGCATTTTTTTTCCACAATTCTGTAACAAAATATGTATACAAAGTTTCTTCATAATCTTCTTCATTACCTCTATCCCCAAAATCATTTGACAATCTTTAAGTTCATTGGGCTTCGCAATAATTACTAAACCTACCCTTACATTTGGTTTGGTAGTAAAAATAACTATATCACATTGGTGCTACTGATGATATTTCTAAGAGAGTTGTCCAGCCTGACTTTTCAATTGGGCTTTCAATTTTTTCATGAGTAAACAAATGTAACGAAAAAATGGCGATTTTTTCATTTGACATTCCTGGTACTCGTCAATAACAAAAAAGTATTCAAAATCGCCTGTGTTTCACAGAGTAACAGTATTTGATGATGTTCCCATTTTATGTTTTCAAAAGTTATAATGTAAGAAATTTGAATTAAATCAATATTATAATCGAAAACAAAATTTCTAAGATTATAATTGTTTATATTATTGAGAAATTTAATAAACGAATGCATTAGTCAGGCATTTTTCGACAGAAAAATTCGTTTTTTTTTTTATGTCAACTTTTTCAGTTAGGAACGTCATGATGACTTCAGCAAAAATTATGATTTTTTGATCAATCTCATGACTTTTTAAAACGAGTTCAATAAACAAATGCATTATAGGATTATCTGTCGACAGAAAAATCTTTTTGTTTCGATATCAGGCTCTTTGATTGGGATCTTCACAATAAATTGAGCAACATTCATGATGACTTGATCAATTTCATGATTTTTCAAAACAAATTCAAAACCGAATGCAATATTTGGGCATCTCTGGTCACAAAAATTCTAAAAAACTTATGTTGAAAGGACTGAGATTGAAAGATAAATTTTTTCCTCGACAAATATCCAAATAATGCATATGTTTATTAAATTTGTTTTAAAAAAAATATAAAATGCATCAATGAATTATGAATTTTGTTCAAATTATCATGAAGTGTTCAATTCAAAATACCGACATGAAAAAAACGAGTTTTTCCGTCCACAGATGCACCAATAATGCATTTGTTCATTGTTCAGAAAATCATAATATTGATAAAAAAATTATGAATTTTGCTGAAATTATCATAAAGTTCCTAACTGAAGAAGTTGACATTGAAGGGAAAAAAACGTTCTGCCGAAAAATGCCCGAATGATGCATTGGTTTTTTAAATTTGATTGAAAAATCATAAGATTAATCAACAAGTTGTGAGTTTCGCTAAAATGATCATGAAGTTCACAATTAAAAACAAATTAAATCGAAAAAAAAAGAATTTTTTTGTTGAAAAATGCCTGATTAATGCATTGCTTCATTAAATTTGTTTATAATATAAACAATTATAATCTAAAGAGAAATTTTTTTTATTATAATATTGTTGCAATTCAAATTTCTTGCCATATAACCTAAAAAAACGTAAAATTATGGATAATTGTAGGAAATATTTTTTCAACAAATAATTTGTTTATAAAATTCTTTTTATTTATTATACAATTCTGGAACATCTTCATCTCATGTTACTTCATGAAACTTAGCCGATTCAAACAATTTTTCTGTTATTGACGAGCACCAGGATCGTTAAATAGAAAAAATGGCCATTTTTTTCGACATATTTGTTTATCTATAAAAAAATAAAGAGCCTAATTTGAAAACTTGGCTTGAAAACTCTTTCAGAAACTTTATTAGGTTTTTTGCTAATTTTCTTTTCCAACTCATACAATAATTGTGGGCTGTACGTTATTTTGAACCAAAAAAGCCATTTTTCCCACTATGCGACACCGCGTGTTGTGGGGACTCATACCTACATTTAAAAAAAATTCATGTCTGTCATGACGCAAGTTCAATGACAAAACTAACCTCCTTTGAGCTCGGTCAACAGTGGTAGGGCACCGATGGAGGACAGGCACACATAAATTTCCAACGAGTGCTCGATGCCGCCAATCACGCGCTCTAGTTTTTTTTTTTAATTTTGTGGTCATGCTCCTTTCGAGGGGAAATTAATTTTTTAATGTTTTATCAATTTTTTTTTCAATATCCACGATGACGCAAGGTTCACTGTCGCTGAGTCTTAGACTATATGTACCCGTAGGATTAATACCTTGAGCATCCACTGAAAACATGTCCAAGTGTTGCTGGCACTTACCTGCATGCTCGGCAGTTAGTATTGCCTATAGGTACATTCCCAGTCCCCCAAAGAATTAAGGATGTCCTAGAGACGTCTTCAGGACATGCCCAAGACGCCTTTTGAAACATGCCTTTCGGACATCCTAGGGATGCTCTTAAAAAGTCTAATGTCAACACAAAAGATGTCCTGAGAATGCTCTATGTCCTTAAGTCGTCTTTGAGACATCTTTACGACCTTGGACATCTTATAGAGTTTACCTTGAGTTTGTTTATATTACAATACTCCTGGAGAGCATTGAGTTTTCTTATTGCGTCTATTTTAGATTCTGCAAAAATAATTGAATCATCCACGTAAATCAGCACAATAATGTCCATGTCACCCATAATTCTGAGGCCCACCAGATCTTTTTGTCTGAAAAAAATCTCGATATCGGAGATTAAGAGGTTAAACATGATTGGGCTCAAAATCTCTCCCTGAAGAACTCCCTCAGTGATCGGCAATCCCTCTGAGAACTCGTTTCCCACTTCAATGCAAGTTGAGGCTCTCTCATATAGACTTTTTATAATTCTAATTATTTTTGAGCCGATCCCAATATCAAAAAGTTTTGACCAGATATGAGCGTGATTGACCGATGGGAAAGCTCTTGAGAAATCCACAACAATGGCATAGATATGTCTATTCTTTTTTTGTGAGTAAATTTGTGAAACAGACGCCCAGGTGAAAATATTATCCATACAGCCCCTACCTCGGCGAAAACCTGCTTGGGCTTGCGGAATAATATGACACATTGACTCCCATTTTTCTAATCTAGCCAATAGAATCTGCGTAAAGATTTAAGGAACTGAGTTTAAAAGGGCAATAGGTCTGTAGTTATTGGGAATTGGCCGGGTCTTGTTCTTTATGTATCATATGCGTTAAAGATTTTGTCCAATCCAGCGGTATGTATTCATTCTCAAGTATTTTATTGAAAAGCGTTTCGAGATAAAGAAGGCAATTGTTCGGCAAGTTTTTGTAAAAATCATTTGATATTTGACCAGCCCTGGAGCCTTATTTAATTTACTTTTGTTAATTGAAAAAAAGATTTCGTTAGCTGTAATTCTGCTATCCAATAATGGGTGTCGAACATCTGTGAGCAATGATGGTGACAGATATCTGAGAGGAAGTGTCAGACGGAAGAAGTATTCCCAAGCTTTTGTAGAAAGGGTTGTAGATTTGATCTTCAATCCTCTGAATCTATTAACAGTATCCCAAAATGTTTTGCTATCGTTGACACTCTCAAGGCTCGCCAGGATATTGGATTCAGATCTTGCTTTTGTATGTTCGACAGACCTATCTATAGCTCTTCTCTACGTATAATGCCCTGGGATTTACCACGAATGGGCTTGACAGCATGATCTCTCAGGAGAAGCGAATGTTCTGCTTTCTGTACACGACTTTTCAGCAAGCTCCTGTGCGGCACGGTATGGGAACGCCGCAGCATTGACGACATCATGTTGATATACGAGTCGCATAAGAGAATCTGTGCTATTTAGAACTGAGCAGGCTATATCCAGAACCGGTCTTCGATGAAGACACTCCAAGCTTAGCAAGCCTCTATTACTTTTATCTCAAGTGAGGTTTATTCGAGGTACGGAAGATCTAAGATGATGACTTCGATGAATTGTCACTGCAACAAACGTGTAAATCAGAATAGGAAAAGCCAGCATATTGGTCGCCTGCATTTTATCCTTCCTAGGTAATTCAGAAGCTCAAATTTTTCTAAGAATTTGCGATACCCTCTAATTCTAAGAAAATTAATTAAAATCTAGCCCATATTATTGTCTTGCAAGGCCGGTCCATTTAATTTCCGTAGCCCTGCGCTTAAAGCCTATAGTAATGTACAGTTTTAATTTCAAATCCAGGTAAAAAAGAGGCTTAACATGAGTCAGCCTCGCTGCTTAAGTATAATTTAAGTCCTTTAGTATCAGTAATCCAATTTGCCTGGACGTTTTTTTAGGAGAGAGGAAAACTGCAGAAAACTACCTCTCGATTTTAACCGGTTTTACGACAATCGTGTTTGAAGACAGACATTCGACCCTAACAATTGAATGTAGACAATCATCCTCGGCCGTGAACCTCCCGCTTTACATTAGGTAAAACGCAGCGAATACACAACCTAGTCATACCACGCAGATGGTCACTTATCCTAGTGCTAACCGCAGTCACACATCTACGTGCACAGATCGTTCCCGTCCACTTGCGCACGACTTGTTATTTGAAAATCAGACCGTATTATTCAAGACGTCATTCGCCATTTTTTAAACATAATTTCAATGAGTCTCTAGAGTGTTTGAGTTTTGAATTTTGGGCTCCTTCAAAATACCAACTTCGATTTCTGAGCTCCAGCCCTTAACGTTGAAAACGAACACCTTTTTACCACGCAAGTATGACTTTGTCAATAAATAATATTTTTCGGAATTTTACTGTGTCAATAGAGTCTCTGATTTTTGGGCTCGTCAAAAATGCCAACTTCGATTTTTAGACTCCGTCCCTTAACGCGAAAAACAAACCCCTCTGTACAATGTTAGCACGGCTTTGTCAAAAAATAATCTTTTTAGAAAATTCTAGAGTTTCAATATAGTCTATGATTTTTGGGCTACTTTAACATTTTATTTCGGATTTTTACATGGGTGTTTGATTTTTATAGAAAGGGATGGTTTTTGAATAGAAAAACAAATTTTGAGCTTGATCAAGTCAGCAAGCCAACTCGAAATTCCATTTTTTAAAAAGTAGTGGAGCCCAAAAATCGGCAATAAAGCCCAAAAATAGCCTTAAAAAATCCTAAAATTTGGATATAAAGAAATTCAGGAATTGAAGAAAATTTACTTAGTTACAAATTGAATTATCTTCAATCTTTGAAACATACAATTTTTTCTTGCTTCGAATGAAACAATTTACCCAAAATACTATATGCTTAAAGCTTTTTGTAGGCAATTTTTCTCTGTGAATTTGAAGAACTCTATTTTTTTACAGAATCACGTCCACGACCATCAAATCCAAATGAGAGCTATAATATCGGCCAGCAACCTTATTTCCATGACGGTAGCAAGTTACTTGTACGCCTAGATACCATAGGTTCACATTCTTATTTTTATTCAATCTACTCAATTTATTCAAGATACTTTATGTCTAAAGCTTTTCGTGAATAATTTTTCGTGTGACAATTTGAAGAACACTTTTATTTTACAGAATCACGTCCACGACCGTTAAATCAGAACAAGGGCTATAATATCAACGAGAAACTTTATTTCCATCCTGATAGCAAGTTACGTGTACGCCAAGATACCACAGGTCCACATTCTTATTTTTATTCTCAGCTTTTCAAGTGGTGAGGGAATATAACCTTTAATATCCCTTCCCAAATATATATGGCAGTTGCTCTCAGTGTTTTGGGGACACGCAGCGACCCAAGGATAAGAGCTTTCTGCATCAATCTCAGAAGTGCCTTGACATATTTTTGGCACACGGGTATGGATTTAAGGTTTATGCACCAGTGATAGCTTCGCACCTCGGAGAGCCCCAATCACAAGGACAATTACTCTAACCGAATATTCTAGGTACAGTCGCTGCAGCTCCCTTTTAAGGTCTTGACACCTCTCCTCCTTTTCCTCCTCCTTGGCAGTGATGTTGTATTTGGCCGAAACCGAGAATTCGATCATGAATATAATTAGTTTCGCGAATTCTTGGAGACTACGTCAGGCCTCAAGTGTGCAAGGAAGACGGCTGTCCAAGAATCGCAGTTCCAGAAAATTTGTCACTTCTTGTTTTGGACAGTGTTCATAACCGAATTGTTTTAAGTACTGCTTACACCGTTGCGAATGGCAGAGGTCCTCTCCTAAAGATGGTCAGAAACCACGAGATGATTGGCGAAGGAGCGTTCCTTTACAAAGCCGCGGAGCAAGCTGCCGAGACCCTTGGCCTGAATTTTAACATCATGAGTGAGGAACGTGCATTACTCCATCTAGATGCTTCACGTCTAAAAGCCGAAGTAAAGAAAGCAGAGGTTGGAAAATTTCACCAAGAGCTACTCAACAAGCATATGCACGGAAACTTTCACAGAAATGTAGAAAAACAGTCCTTGTCGAAGGAGCAAACTTTTGCTTTCCTCATATCATCAGGGCTCAATTCAGGTACAGAGGGCTTTATTTCCGCATGCCAGGACGGTGTCATCTCCACCTTAGCATACCGTCACCGCATTTTATGTCGAGAAGTTCCCAGTGTCATGCACACGCTGAGTACCTAAAACACATACTATCGGGGTGTCCGACCCATGCAGGAACAACGTATATCTATAGACATAATGCGGCCCTAAGAGTACTTTATTACCACCTTTGTCGCTCTTACGGTGTTGGTCGCGACCCTGCCCTGCCGAACGCTCCAGGGGATATAGAGTCAATTGTCCGAAACGAGAAGTGCCAGATTTTCTGGAACTACGATTTTCGGGCAGCAGTATCCGTTACGCATTCGAAGCCTGACATCGTTCTCCAAGACTTTGAGAAACGAACTATATTCGTGATCGAATTCCCGGCTTCGTTTGAATACAACATCACTGCAAAGGAGAAAGAAAAAGAGGAGAGTTATCAAGACCTTAAAAGAGAGCTGCAACGACTGTACCTAGAATATTCGGTTACAGTAATTGTCCTTGTGATTGAGGCTCTCCGAGGTGCGAAGCTATCACTGGTCCATAACCCTTAAAGCCATACCCGTGTGCCAAAAATATGCCAAGGCACTTGCGAGATGGATGCAGAAAGCTGTCATCCTTGGGTCGCTTCGTGTCCTCAAGACACACGAGGGTTTCGCCGGCCTGTCGTTGTGATTCCGTCGTGCTCTGTGACCACCCATCTCACGGATGTGAGACGTGGCCATATATGTATTTTACCGCGGTTCTACTGGGGGCTATTGACATTTTTTTTAGATGGCAGTTGCTCTTAGCGGTACCCTGCGGTGGTTGTTCAACTTTTTTTTAAATTATATAAAGTACACCTATGGCCACGTATCACTTTCGTGAGATGGGTGGCATATATATATATATATATATATATATACATATTTGGTCACGACGTTGTACGTGACACTCCAAATTAAAAATCTCAACAGAATACTTTGCACTCAAAACACTTTGTGCGAATTTTTCTGTTTAGATTTGAAGGTTGCATATATACATTTTTTTGCAGGATTAATTGGGAGCTCTACTGTTAACGCTTTCCATAATGCTTTCCTACCTGCTACCAGAACATATGTACACCAACCCTCCAGATACGCCCCCCCCCCCGAAAATCTTCTGTATTCGCCCCTGGAGGTTTTTATGAAGTATTCACTCAAAGTAAAGTGCCTAGGAGCATATGTTAACATTATCCGACCTTGCTTCAATTATTAGTCGACTTAATATTTTTCAAACGATAAAAAATTGTTGGGATTAGAAGAAGAGTTCAGATTTGAATTTTTAATTATCTAGAATCTCGCCTACAGAATTTAACATTTTATGCAATTTATTCAAAAAAATGTAAATTTCATACTTACATGTCCACAAGCGATTGTCGTCTTGGATAAAGGATAAAAACAGTTCATAAGTTTCACATCGCATTTTTTTCAATCATTAAAACTAACTTTTTTCTCGCACCAGATCCAAAATTTTGCCAAAATACATCGCATCCAAAACTGTTCGTGAAAAATTCTTGTGTATGGATTTAAAATTCACTCATTTTTTTACAGGATCAAGTACAGGACCGTCTTATCTATATGAAGCCCCTATTCAATTTGGCAATGTGCGAAATTCACATCTTCCCATCGGTACTTCTGCACAAAAATCCAACACAGGTCTAGATACTATTTTTTTATTTTCAGCCCCTGAAGTAGAGGCGGGAATGTGACCTTTATACCCCCCACCCTTCTAAATATCCTCTGAACCTGCTCCTGGAGTATTTCATTAAGTATTTACTTGAAGTAAAGCGCAGAGGGCACATGCTTACATTAGCCGACCGCGCTCGAATTCTTAGCAGACGTAATTTTTCTCATATGATACAAAATTGTTGAGATTAGAAGAAGAGTTCGAAATGAAATTTCTAATTGTCTAGAATCGCTCCTTCAGAATTAAACATTTCATGCAATTTATTTAAACAAATTTACATTCAATACTTACATCTACACATACGATTGTGATCTTGGGTACGTGATAAAAAAAAAATCATATGTTTTAATCGCCTTTACTTCAATCATTGAGACAAACTTTTTTCTTGCTACAAATCCAAAATTTTGCCAAAATACATCCTATCTAAAACTCTTCGTTAAAAATGTTTCTGCGTGGAGTTGAAATTTGCTCATTTTTCCACAGGATCAACCACAGGACCGTCTTATGTAGATGGAAGCCCTATTAAACTTGGATCCGTGCGAAATCCACAACCTCCCATCGGGACACCCGTTCGCAAACCCAATACAGGTATAGATTGTATTTATTATTTTCAGCTTCTCAAGTAGAGGGGGGAATGTGACTCGTACATCCCCCCCCCCAAATATCCTCTGAATCCGCTCCTGGGGTATTTCATGAAGTATTTACTCGAAGTGAAATGCATAGGGGAACATGTTTACATTAACCGACATTGCTCGAATTTTAAGTAGACATGATTTTTTGATACGATGAAAAATTGTTGGGATTAAAAAAATCAAAATTAAATTTGTAACTGTCTAGAATCACGTTTTCAGTATTTTTCATTTCAAGCGATTTTTTCAAACAAATTGTTACATTTAATACTTACGCGTACCCATACGTTTTTGATCTAGGGTACATGATGACATCCATAACTTTCAATTGCATTTTTTAAATCTTCAAAACAAATCATGTGGTATGTGGATGGCCCCTCAGTAGTCATAATTTTTTATACGAATGTAGCTTTTTTCATTTACAGCACCAAATCAAGGATCAAATATCGCCCAGAAAAAAACTGAGAAGCCACCTGTTATAGTGAGACAAATTCCATTTACTAAATATTAGTTTGGGATGTTCAGAAAAAAGTCGAGTCACGATCTGTGTACCATACAAGTGTTTTTCACTGAAAAAAGTTCAAACCAACAAATTCATTCATAATGAAGTTGTGATTTAAAACAAAAATTTTCCTTCAAATTCATTCATTTTACATAAGTTTATTTCACATGAAATACAGAAACCTCATTGGAATCCATAATTACAATTTCTTCTGAAAACATTTTCTGAATAATATTTTTCACTCTATTAATGAAAGTAAATCACTGCATAATTAAAATATTTATCAACAAAATTATTTCTTGAAATCAAAAATTCAGATCTTGAAAAAAGCACTTCCACCATTATTACTGTCAAATTTAAGTGTTATATTTTTTCAATTATAGGCCATACTCTCAGGGGGATGGTGGTCTGTCGCTGGTGTTGAAGGAAAATTCTATCTCGGATGGTTTCTTCCAAGACATCCAAAACTAGTGGAACATCTAAAACCGGCCAGAGCAGCCTGGATGGGTATGCGCATACTTACCCCAGGTCCAGATTTCGATTTATATTCTTAACTTCTCAGATGGAGGGTTTTACATTTAGCGCCTCCTCGCCCTCCCAAATAGCCTCTAAATCCGCCCTTGGGGTGTTTTATGAAATAGCATTTATTTGAAGTAAAGTTTTTGAGGGCATATGATAATATTAAGCGACCTTTCTCAAATTCTTCGTAGACATATTTTTTTTATAATAAAATATTGCTGGGATTCAAAAGGAAAATTCAAAACTTATGTGTGCATCGTCTAGAATCACGTCATTTCCGAATTTTCTGTTTTGCGGTGAATTTTGTTAATTATTGTTTTCCAATACCTGCATAAAAACTATTCTTATTCACGCCTGTAGAGCGAACGCAACATGGAGGATTTTTGTGCTCCGGGGAAAAAATTAGAGTGGCGCATGCGCAGTTCACGCTTATTCTCTAGATGAAAACATAGCAGGGAATAAAAGAGCTGCGTCAAGGATAAATCTCGCGTGTTTGGCGTTTTCTTCCTCGATTTCACAGTGGTGCCGCCTAGTGGCAGAAGCCTATAATTTTCACACCTAACCTCTAAATCTATCAAAATCATATTTTTCTTGCGTGTACATGCGATTTGCTCTACAAGCTCGACGAAAAATAGTACTTTTCATTTACAGATATTGGAAAAAGTATCGTGTTCAACACGAGACAACACAATCATTCTGTTCGTTTCCTTGTTGCAAAATATAATATTTTTCTGACTCCAATAAGAATATTCAAAAGGGGGAGATTGTAAACGTTCATTAACAAATCAAAACTTTATAACTTTTGATCTAATCGATATTATTTACTTTATGTTCGTGTTTCCGACTATGACAAAAAAAAACTTCCTGAAAATTTTTAAAAATTTTACTTGTAGCAAAAGTAGGTGCTTTCCATACATTTCTGGCCACTGAATCTGAACCTAAATTTACATAATCACCTTAAGGTACAAGGTTGCAACTATAGTTCCAGTTCTATTAGAAGTCTCTAGAACAAAAGGCTTAAAAACTTCCATCTGCTTTTTCTTAGAACTGTTTGAGAATTTGTAATCAAACTTCATTTCTTCCCATTCACAGACTAATAATCTAGAAATAAAACTATCAGTTTCTAATCTAACTGGAAATTAGATTTTTAATTAACATCTGTTATATAATTAGTAACTATGTTTCTCCCACAGAATCATTACTTGCTAAGCCAATGGAGATTGAAGATAATGATTTATTATTCCGTGAAGGAGAAAACATTGCAAAATGTCATCGCCCGAAGGATACTGCAGGAAAGTGGATTATGTACGAAGCTACTAGCGAAAGAGGTAATTTGAGAAATAAAACACAATCTGAAACAATATGAGTGCATTTTTCATGAAAAATCTAGTTTTTTTCTTCGCTATGTAGCGTTTCATGAACCCCGCCTAACCCCTAAAATCTAGATTTCAGTGATATGTCTCAGCCTCTCAAGTAGAGTGTAACCTTTTAATGTCCCCTTCCCCATAAAAAGACTTTCTCTGAATCGGCCGCTGGGGTACTTTGTGAAATAGTGATCACTAGAAGTAAGGTGCCAATTAAGGCCAGATGCCAGCATCGCGAAATAATTATATTCCTCCTTTTAGAATCTGGCGCCTTATTTATTAGTAGACTCACAATTTCGTGCACCTCAATGTTTCTAAATTAATGACTTTTCCAAATTTTTATTAAATTAATTACTATATTTTTTCCTATGGGATCAGGTAGCACTGTGGAAATTAAACCTATACAGTTTGATGTACTGATACGCAACAATAAACCGTACGGACAATATCATGGGGACGCTTTTTACGCGTATGATTCAGAGTCAAAGAAACCTTCTCATCCAAAAGGTAATTTGAACCTAGAAGGTTAGGTTTGAAAGCAGCTTTAAGCTTTACCTCGCCCTTTGGATTATTATTATTATTATTATATTATTATTATTGTTATTATTCGAACAGTAAAATACAGATAGAATAAGCAATGAAGAATTGTAAACTATTAGAATAAATAAAAAGATTTAGCAATGTCACGAAATCTTTTATGATGGTCAAATTTCTTAATTTTCACATGTCCCCAAAAAAAATTTATTTATTTTTTTCAATAGGCTTAGCGTTTAAATACTGAAAAAAATTTATTTCTCTCACAAATTTTTATCATTTTCTATTATTCATGGATTTTGTCTCTTGCCGAGTAAAATTCCGTCTATGCTCTCGTTTGCTAAAAAATTGCACAAAGAAATCTTTATCATTTTTTCTCACATACAAAAAAACGACTCAAACATTTCGCGGAATAGTGAGTTTTGCAGCATGACGTACCGTGACGTCATGATAGAATAGGTGAAAATGTCTGAAAGGTTACTATAGTTTTTGACGTAGGACTCCAGACAACTTTATGGGGAAAATATTCTAAACGTGAAGGTAAGTTTAAAAGGTCTGAATAGTGATATTTTTTAGTGTTTTAAGTGTTTCAATGTGTTTCGCGAAATACAATCAACCATCCGAAATTTGAAATTGGAGTACTGGTCGAAATTTTTTTTCGAAAAAGTTATATGGATTCCCATGACGGCATGCTAAAATACTCAATTCAGAGCTTCCCACACTTCGGGCCTCTTTTGTTAATTGGTCAGCCACTGACGCAGAGCAGAGCGTACAGGGACCGTGGTGGGAGGTTGCCTGAACGGCGCAACTTAAAATAACTGTATACGGGGGACTTAAAACTAGCAAAACTTCAGGCCCTTTATCAGAATATGTAATCCGTTCTGCATTTTTGGGCCCAACGATTGGATGTTTTTGTTTAATTTTCTACATAAGAATATCTCGAAGCAGGCAGCGGCGGTTTTTCGATAAAATGTTCATATTTTGTTTAATACACAAAAAACGTGAGAATAATACCAGTGACGCTCAGTGTTAGCTTCCTATTCATTTTCCCAGGGAAAATGAAAACTTCAGTCAGACAGCCCGGAGCGAGTCGAATTAGCCGGAACCACAAAACCTTCGCATTGTTATGAGGCCACGGCCGGTAAGAAAAACTGACATTATGAAATCATGGATCAATTCAATTTTGATTAGCAGAATCAATTCAGTTATAAAATTACAAGAAAGTGAAAAAAAGATTCATGAAAATCGGTTAATATTTGCAGTAATAATGTAAAGCTTTCTACAAAAATCACGCTAAAGACGGTATTTTTTTTTTTTTTAAATTAATAATTTTTAATGCATAAGTAGAGGGTCTCTTAGTATTTTTTTGAATAAATCTAAGTTTTTTAAACAATTTTTATTTATTCACACCATTGTTCTTCCCTGTAAGTCGTAAGAATTGTGAAAAGTGATTTTCTGGAATGAACGACACAATAAAAATATTTAGGGAGTCATATATTTTCCTCAGGATATTCAGTACTTTTCAAAGAACCTTTTATTTGTTTTAACAATTTTTCCACGTAAATCGTGAAGAAATATTATGTTCTGCAATTAATGACACATATGAGAATGATAAAAGTTTTTTTTATTTATGATATTTAGCAATTCAGTACTCGGTTCTGCATTTTAAGGCCACACGGTTGAATATGATTGTCTAATGTCTTGCATACGTCATCAATCATATCTTGAAGCACACAGATTTGCCCTCATTTCAACAATTGTCATTTGTTTAAACATTTTGTCTCCTTTTAATCGTTATGAGTTATTTTTTTCGGAAGTGAATGTCACGATTAACAAATGTTGACAGTCACATCTTTTTCAGTGGTATTTGCTACTTATTGGAACGATTTTAATTTTTTCAAACTATTTCTTCTTTAAATTGTGGAGAGTTATTTTCGGGAATTAATAACTCAATTAAGAATGCTAAGAGTAATGTTTTTTTCTTGAGTTTATTATCTTTAATAACATAAATTTATTAAAATATATTTTCCAAATTTATAAAAAATAAATAACGATAATAAACTGCTAGTTCAACGAATTTTTGAAGAAAAAAAAAAACATTTTTTAGTCAAATGGAATTTGTGTAAATATTTTAAAATTAATTAATCAATGTTGTTAAATGTTCCACTAGACCAACAGTAATGATTTTCATGAAAGAAAAAAAATTTGAAAAACAAATTATTAACACAAATTCCAATTTTTTAAATAATTCAGAATGAATAAATTATTATTAAGAAATATTCCACTCGACCAATAGTAATCATTTTTAGGAAAAAAACGAATTTTCGATGAAAAATTATTAAACTACTTCCATTTGTTTAAATATTTAAAAATTAATAAATTATTGTTAATAAATATTCCAGTAGACCAATGGTAATCATTTTTAGGAAAAAAACGAATTTTCGATGAAAAATTATTAAACTAATTCCATTTGTTTAAATCTTGAAAAATAAAGTTCTAGAATAAATTGTACCATTTTGTCGATTTTCAAGCTAATTTTTTTTTTTTTTTGAATTTGAACGCGATTGTGTAACGTTTACAGCTTTATTGAAACAGTCAGAAGGCGACAAAGATCACCTACACAAGTTCATATCGAAAATAATCGACCGAAAAAATTTCAGTAATTAACTAGTAACTAAAATCACTGAAGAATGAGTCAATATTTTCAAAAATTGACTTCAGTAAAAAAATCTTATGCATTTTTCAGCATGCCATTAGTGAAATCCAAATATATTAATATTGTATCATACAAACACTCAATTATTGTTCGGCGATGAAAGTTTTCCCACTGCTGCGGAAATTTGTATTTAAAACTTTTTTGTTTATTTATCATTTTCTTTAATAGATCAGTATATTGGTAAAAAATGTGTTCATTAAATGGTACATAGTTGATTTCACTTAATTCGCAAATCAGGATTCTATCAGTTAGTTAGAATTCTTTTTGAGGCTTCCGGTAATTTGAAAGATGACAAATCGTAATGGCATGAACGCTATCTTTCACGAAACCGTTTTTATTTGCTTTAAAAATTCTTTGAATTTAAGATACGTATAATATAGTGAAACGAGTGTGGGCAAAAACTTGAAGTTGGTTTTTTGAAAACATACAATGAATTAAAAACTGGTATTAAAATAAAATAAATAAAATAGACAAATAAATTGAATCAAATACTACTTTGATATTACTTGTGTTGTTTTTGGTAATCATAAAAATAACAGTATAAACAAATTATTTTCTCGTTCCAGAGCTGCAAAACTCGAAAAGGAAACAGTTATACAAAATTCTTGAAAAAACATTCGGTAATGATACAAAATAATAATTTACGGACTTATTTTGCTAAATTTTGCATTATAAATTCATTGATATTCCTAAAAATTGAAGTGCTAATGAAGCAAAATCTATTATTGAAGCCCATTTTGAAAAAATTACTTCAAAAATGTTGAAGAATATTCTCAGAAATCCTTGCGATAGTTTTAATCATTTTTATTTAGTTTATTTGAATCCGTGTTTAATTTATCGTGTTGACGAAATCTTATTAAAAGAAAATTAAATAAAAAATCTTTTAAATAAATAAATTGATTCTTAAAGGGTTTCTTGTACCTACAGAACAATTTAAATTTTTCAGTTTTGCTGTTATTGTTTAACACCCTTAAGTGAATGTACATATTTGTCATTTTAGAGAAATTTACAGGAAGAAAAAAATTGGTCGCCGGGTTTTTAGCACATGTACATAGATCTGACCCGACCCCGACACTAAAAATTTTCAAGGAAATTGAATGAAGTTTCCTTATTTCGAGTATGCGTTACAAAACGCTTCAGTGTTTCGACTCAATCCCACCATCTAAATGTAGAAAATCATTTTGGTCAATAATGCGATAAATGCTGGTATATATACAAGTTCAAAACATTGAAAATTTTTTCAGTTATAGGACCAGGTATTATTTTAAAAATGTGTTTTCTGTTTCTATAAAAATGAAGATCGTTACTTGCACTCTCCTCTCAACTCTTGTGACGTTTTTCAATTCTGTTCGTAAGTGAAATACAAAAATAAATTGATCGTATAATGAAATATTTAATATTCAGATATTGATTATATTCCAAAGATCAGTTTTCCGGAATGTATATTCAATCAAAATAAGCATTCATCCTGAAAAGAGTAAAAAGGTATATCACATTCACAGGTCATCATTTTTTAACAAAACAGTTCAAATTCTGCAAAAACAAAGTTATTTCACACTCTTTTTAATACTACTATACCCAAAATTATTTTACATTTTTAAAGTTGATTGGGCTTTGCACTAATTACTGAACCCACCCTTAGATTTGGTTTGGTAGTGAAATTAACTAAAACCTTTGGTAAAGAATTTTAGTATGTTAAATTCTGAAGTAAAATACGAAGCTAATTGATTTGATAAGAGGTATGGAAAAATTTTATAACCTCGTTTCATTAGATTTTACTACCGTTTATTATGATCGGAATCATTACTTAATTAATTGTTAAAATAATTACCAAGTAAGTTAAACAAAAACTACGACTCTTGACATTCATCAATTTCGTACGATTCATTCCGACAGATAATAACTTTTCACGATTCACAAGGGAAAAAAATTGTTTAAACAAATACTAAGTGTTTAAACAATTCAAAATGATTTAACATATACTTTAAAACTCGTCACTTATCGATTGAAACTAATTCATGTTGACAAATTTTTTAAAAATACCGTCTTTAGCATGAATTTGATAGAAATCTGCTATTTTGCATTTTTTGGGGCATTTTCCGGGCACAATTAAAGGAGTACATGTGTGTCAAAATTAAAATCTATTGGGTGGAAATCATTCCTTAAATACTCCTTAAGATGTGAAAATACTTTAATTGACAAAAAATGTATAAAAAGTACTTTTTTTTCCATTTTTTCGAAAATCGAGCTTTTCCCATTTAAAACCCCATGTTAATTTCAAAAGCCCGGGGGCACGGGGAAAAAAATTACGGAATTTCTTTTTCCGGAAAACGAACAAAGGGGGGGGGGGGGGGGTTATCACCAATAATCGAAAGTCGAATTTTTGGACCACCCTAATGAACATTTTGTATCAAAGACCACCCCTACATATAACAAATCAAACACCTATGTGAAAAGTCAAATTGAAATTTTGAAGGAGCCCAAAAATCAGACGCTCTACGGCCTCTGTGAAATTCCCAAAAAGATTATTTTTTGACAAATTAGTGCTGACGGTGTACAGAGGTCTTGGTTTTTGGCGTTCAGGGTAAGAGCCCAAAACCCAAAATTGGTATTTTTGAGGAGGCTAAAAAACAGAGACTCTATTGACGCTGTGCAATTTTTGAAATGATCATTTTTTGACAAATTAAGGGGTTTTAAGGGGTATTAATTAATTAAGGGGTATTAAGGGGTTGTTTTTCAATGTTGAGAGTTATTTCCCAAAAATTAAATTTGGCATTTATAGGAAGGCCTAAAATGAGAGACCCTAGTTAAAAAAATTCTCAAAAAGATTATTTTTCAACAAATTCGTGCTGACGGTGTATAGAGGGGTTGGTTTTTAGCGTTGAGGGCTACAGCCGAAGATTCAGAGTTGATATTTTTGAGGAACCCAAAAACAAGAAACTATATTCACACTATAAAATTCTGTAAAGGATAATTTTTCGGCAAAGTCATAATTTCGTATTAAAAAGGGGTTGATTTTCTACTTTTAGGGTTGAAGCACAAAAATCGGAGTTGATATTTTCATGGAGCCCGAAAATCAGAAACTCAATTGCAGCTATAAAATCCTCGAGAAGGTTATTCTTTGAGGAATTTATATCTGCGTTGCATTAAAGGGTTGATATTTCACGTTAAGGAATTTGTCAAAAAAAATTTGTTTTAAATTTTACTCAGTCCATGAAGTCTCTGTTTTTTGAGCTCCTCAAAAAAATACTAACTCCGATTTTTGGCCTTCAATACTTAACGTTGAAAATCAACTCATGGTTACCAAGCAGATAAAACTTTGTCAACAATATTCTATTTTTAGAATTTCACGGCGTGAATAGAGTTTCTGATTTTTGGGCTTTTCAAAAACACCAACTTTGTTGGACTCTATCCCTTAACGCTCAAAACCAACCCCTCTGTACACTGCTAGCACGACTTTGCCCAAAAATAATCTTTTTCGGAATTTTGCAGTATGAATATTCTCGGATGTTTGGGCTCTTCAAAAATAACAACTATGATTTTTCGGCTCCAACCCTTAACGTTGAAAATTAATGTCTTTTTACCACACCGATATGACTTTGTCAAAAAAATTTTGAGAATTTTACTGTGACAATAGAGTCTCTGATTTTTGGGCTCCTTAAAACTACCAATTCCGATTTTTAAGCTCCAACCCTTAACGCTGAAAACCAACCCCTCTATAAACCATCAGCACGAATTTTTCAAGAACTAATCTTTTTGGGAATTTTAGTGTCAGTTGAGTCTCTCATTTTTGGGCTCCTTCAAAATTTCCATTCGAATTTTTACATAGGTGACTGATATTTATACAAAAGGATGGTATTTGGAGAAAAAATGTTAAGCTTGAGTCAAGTCATCACCTTTACTCGAAATTTGAATTTTCAAACAAAAAAAAAGTAGTGGAACCCAAAGATCGACAATAAAGCTCAACATTTTCAATTGTGGAGGTGCTAGCGTGATGGACCTTGTGGTCTCCCCTACAGTTTTTTCTGCGATTTGATATCGAGGACAGTATAATTCATTCATTGCATATTACAGACTGCTTGAATTTTCTTTTTCTTTAAATTTTAGTAAATTCAAATTTCAATTTGAGTCATAACAAAATGAATCTCCTTAGGCACCATGACCCTATAAAAAAGGGTTTCGTAGCCTATTGAGAAGTAAATTTCGCTCCTACTTCCCTACCTCACCCCTCCATGCAAACCATCCCTTCCCTCCCCTACTTCTCTTACCCTACTTGCCCTTCCCTACACTTACCGTCCCCACCAACACCAAATTTACTCCCTTTCGCCAATGCTTCCCCTCACCCACGTTCCTTTCGTCGAAAATCGTTTTCTTCAGTTTGACAGAAATGTTCAAAATTACCTTTTAATTTTACTGAAACATAACTGATCCGGACAGGGAACAGGATTTTAGTTCAAAAATTCCCACTCCTTAATTTTATTAATGAGGCTTGAAAATGAATAAAAAAATCGAAGCTCTTCGTCGTTAATGGGTGAAACATAAATTTTTTACTTGCTCTGAATAGAAAAATTCACCCAAAATACTGTATGCGGAATACTTTTTGTAGGCAATTATTCTATGTATATTTGAAGAACCTTATTTTTTTACAGAATCAGTTCCACGACCGTCAAATTCAAATGAGGGCTATAATTTCGGCCAGCCATCTTATTTCCATAATACTGAGGGCTATAATTTCGGCCTGCAACCTGATTTCCGTGATGGTAGCCATTTACCTGTACGCCAAGATACCACAGGTACACATTTTTATTTTTATTCCCAGCTTTTCAAGTGGAGGGGACAATATAACCTTTAAATACCCCTTTACAAATATCCTCTATATCGGTCATGGGTTTCTTTTTGTAACACAGTGATACATTGTGTGTAACGGTGAAAAAAATGTCGGTATTGAAACAAAAATTTACCGATACCAAAAAGTTTTATGATTAACCACGTGATCATGGGGTTATTTTGACTGGCCCCAGAAAGAATCTTAGAAACACATCTACCCGTTTTCAACGTCTTGCGGAGGCGGGAAGGCATTCCTGTGACTAGATAGATTTTTGCTTAGATCGTAGACCTGTACAATTTAAAAAATTTGCTCCGATTTGTTTTGTTATTGCAGGCTCATTTATAATTTTCTAATCTGCTTTTTCTGAAAAGTTGATCTTTAACCTTCGAGGAAAGTAATCTTGAAATTTCAGTATGAGATATATATTATTAGGGACGTTATTAGTCTTTGTAAACAGTAGGAAACAGTGAAAATGGCACTTTTCAAGCAACCGTGAATAATGTTTTTTTAAATGAATTTTTCATTGAAAAAATGTTTTTATGTGGATTCCGAGAACCTCAAGAACAACATATTAAAAGTTCAAATTAAAAAGTAGATAACTTCGTGGCTAAAATCATAAATGAAAACAAAGTTGAGATTGCCCATGTTAATTACATAAGAACTTCAAAGACGATGGATCACCTCTGAATATTGTTTAGAAAAAAAATCTGGCTTCTAGAATCAGATAAACTACCGTTATTTGCCCTTCACTCCTAAGAAAACCAAAAGTCTTCTCTTTTTGGCTACCCTAGCCTCCAGTTATCATCTCCTTAATCATAGCTTTCTACATACCATCTTCTGTATCATCTTCTGTGTAGATTTGAAGGTCACTGATATATTTTTTTTTGCAGGATTAATTGGCAGCCTTACACCTGACGCCTTCCATAATACTTATCAACCTGCCACCAGGACATATATTCATCAACCCACCACAGGTTCAGTTTCTAATTTTTATTCTCAGCTTCTCTACTGAAGGGGGAATGTTACCTTTGGATACCCCACCCACAGAAAATTCTCTGTATTCACCCCTAGTGTATTTTATAAAGTATTTACTCAAAGTAAAGTTCCCAGAGGCACATGTTAATAATAAAACACAACGCAATTTACTCAAAAGAATTTACATTTCAGAATTATATATACATATACGATTGTGAGCTCGGGTACATGATGGAGCAAATTCATAAGTTTTCATCGCATTTTTTTGATAATTAAAACATGAACTTTTCTCACGCTCCAAATAGAAAATTTTCTGGATACTTCGTGTCCAAAACACTTCGTGGGAAATTTCTCTGTGTGGACTTAAAGGTCGCTCATTTGTTTACAGGATTAAGTACAGGACCGCCTCATCCATATGGAAGCTTTTCTGACCTTAGCACCTTGCGACATGCTCTACCTCCCATCGGGACACCTGTGCGCAGATCCAACGCAGGTCTAGATTCTAATTTTTATATCCAGCTTCTCAATTAGACGATTAAATGTCCCCAAATATCATCTGAATATGCTCCTGGGGTGTTTTATAAAGTATTTATTCGGAGTAAAGTGCATAGGGGCACATGTTTGAATTAAGCGACCTTGCTCGAATTCTTATTAGAGATAACTTTTTATATGATGAAAAATTGTTCGGATTTGAAAGAAAAAATCAAAATTAAATTTTTAACTTTCTAGAATCACATCTTGTGTATTCTTTATTTCAGGCGAGTTTCTCAAAAAAATATTACATTTGATACTTACGTGTACATATGCGTTTCTAAAACATAAGCTTTTTCTCGCTCCAAATCATAGAATTTGCCAAAATACTTTGCATCCACTACTCTTGGTGGAAAAATTTTCTGTGTAGATTTGAAGGTCGCTAATTTTTTTTTAGGATATGGTCAACAATCATCAAGTTCCTCTGGAAGCTCTAGCTCTGGCACCTATCAACTTTTCCCACCAGCCACTAGGACACCTGAATTCCAACAAGCCGCAGGTCCATATTCTAATTTTTATTCTGACTCCAAATAAAAAATATTGCCAAAATACTTTGTATCATCTACTCTTCGTGAAAACCTTTTCCGTGTAGACTTAAAGGTCGATTTTTTTTTTAAGGATATGTTCCACTATCATCAAGTCCACACGGAAGCCCTCACTCTGGCATCTTCCCAAAACAGCCACCCGCCAACACGATACCTGGACACCAACAAATCACAGGTTCAGATCCTAATACTTATTCTCAGCTTGGAAAGTGGAGGAGGAAATGTGACCTTCAAATCCCCCCTCTCTATAAATAATCTCTGAATCCACCCTGGGGTGTTTTATAAAGTATTTACTCAAAGAAAAGTGCACATTTTAACATCAACCGACCTTGCTCAAATTCTTAGAGGCACCCCACATACCACTTGGACAATTTTTTCTTCTTTTTGACACCCTTTTCGTGGACGAACGTACACTTTTGATGACTCCCCTCACCCCTTTCCACTCTATTCACGTGAAATCCTTTTATATTTTATTGACATATAGATATTTTTGATATTTTAAAGCTATGAAACCAAAAGAAGCCCTGAATTGGCTGAAAATTCTTTTTTTTTTCAAATGAATGACGTTCTTGTATATTTTTCATAATCGGCAATATTAGGTGAGTCAAAGTGAAACTTAACATTTCTCTTCACGAATAGCTACGGAATACAATTAAAATTTCAGTTTTTAAATATTACCCCATAAGTTTTTTTTATGAGTTCCCAAACAACCCCATAAGTGAACAATTCGGTTTTGCGAGTTTCTGCTGCTAATCATGATTTTTTTGCAGTTTTGTTGATACTATTTTTTTCGGATACATCAAATACTATTTTTTTTACCGATGAGATGTCTACATGAATTTTTTAGACAGTTTAGTTTTGTTTTCAGCAATTTTCTTTTAGATTAGAGTTAGAAAGTCGCGGTTTTTTTTTTCAGAAATTTTCAACTCACTTTCAATTTTCCAATAAGAGTGAAGCAATATTCAATGAAATTTTCAGACAAATCATTGTTTAAACCATTTACTATTATTTATATTGATATTCTCTGAGAATGATGCTAGAAATTCGTAACTTTTTCTAAAATGTTCCACGTTTTGTCCAGTTTTTAATTATAGTGAGGTTATTATTTATCCAAGTTAACTAACATAATTGTTTGGAAAATTTATTATTTTCAATAATATTCTCTTCGAACAATACTAGAAAGATGTGGTTCTTTCTGTAATTTTTACATTTGCTTTGGCTTTTTAGTTAAAACCAAATTTTCTACATGTATCATATTATGGATGTAAATTTTCCTTGATGTGAAATAGTTCATAAAATTTCATTAATTATTGATTTCTTATTCGTATTCTGTAGCTAATTGTGAAAAGAAGTTTTGAAGATAAACTTGATATACCTCATATTGACAATTCTAAATAAGATTTACAAAAACCCCCTCGGAACCCTCGTGGAAAATTGTGTACTTTTTCCATAAACCCCCCACCCCCCACCCCCCTGAAAAAACTGTCCACGTGGTATATGAATGGCGCCTTGGTTTTCGCAATTTTTTTTTATACTATGAGATATTTTTGGGATTTCGAAGAAAAGTTCAAAATCCAATTGGTAATGATCAAGAACTGGGTTATTTCAGAATTTTCGATTTTGCGCGGTTATGATTGAAAAATATTACATTTCATAGCTGTGTGTGCCCATGCGTTTGTGATTTTGTGTACATGATGAAAATTCATGTTTTAAGTGCATTTCTTCAAATTATTGAAACATAAACTTTTTTCTCGCCCCGGTTCAA
Source organism: Andricus quercusramuli (assembly GCA_932178445.1). Classification (NCBI taxonomy): domain Eukaryota; kingdom Metazoa; phylum Arthropoda; class Insecta; order Hymenoptera; family Cynipidae; genus Andricus; species Andricus quercusramuli. Next base: position 575,330 of record CAKNXH010000160.1, on the reverse strand, counting down.
AAATGTTGCCAAAATACTTCGCATCCAAAACTCTTTGTTGGAAATTTTTCTGTGCAGATTTAAAGATGGCTCTTTTATTTACAGCACCAAATCAAGGACCAAATATCAACCAGCAAGAACATAAGAAGCCGCCACCTGTTGCGGTGAGCTCAATTCTATTGATTGAATATAAGTTTGTGATGTACAGAAAAAAATCGAGTACTAAAAAACAATAGAGCCACAATTGGTTCATATTGAGCAATACGAAGTATTTTTCACTGGAAAAAGTCCCAAACCAACAAATTTTTTCAAATGAAAGTTGTGATTTAAAACCGAAAAATTATGTCTTAAATCATGCAAACATTATTATTATTGTAGACTTTTCGTTTCAGAACCTAATTTCATCATAATTTTTTAATTATATTTTTTTTTAATTTTTTTTTTCGAATAATATCTTCCACTCTATTAATGAAAATTAATGATCACTGTATAACTGAAATATTTATTAAAAAAATTTTCTATTGAAATAAAAATGTCAGATTCTGAAAAAAGCACATCCACCATTACTATTTTCCTAGCCAAACGCAAAAATAAATGTGTTATAAAAAAATAATATTCGATGAAATAATTTAAGTGTTCTGTTTTTCAAATTATAGAGGAAGCTGCTAAATTTTTGTTATCTCGTCGATGGTATTGTAGGAAAATACTATAAGACATGGTTTCTTCCAAAAGATCCAAAAAAAGTGCTGCCAAAACTAGATCAAGAGAGAGCGGACTGGCTGAATATACGCATACTCACCTTAAGTACAGATTTCAATTTATATTCTCCCCTTCTCAAGTGATGGGGAAAATTTGATTGGGATTCAGAAGAAAAATTCAAAATTCATACCTTAATTGTCTAGAATCGCGTCATTTTCGCAATTTCGATTCTGCGGTGAATTTGTGTCAATTATTTTTTTCCGAATCCAATGTAGATAATCAAAAAGGGGAGATCGTAAACGTTCATCCACAAATCAAAACATTTAAACAGCTTAAACATTTTTTCAGTAGTTTGAAGTAGTAAAAACGCTCATCCTGGCCTCGAAATGAAAGCTACATCTTCTGGCCTTCATTTAGCAACTGGTAATCTAGAACTAAAATCCTCTGTTTTTTATTAAAATTAAAATTAGATTTGACCGAACGTTTACTGTCTCTCCCGTACATTGGTCAAATGTAGAGTAACTTTTTTTGCTGTGTCACCCCGAAAATACAAGCAAACTAACCAATTCGTCCAATTTAGGGGTTTTTAGTAAATGAATGTATTCACCTGTAATATAATTAGTAACTATGTTTTTTCTACAGAAACAAAAAATGCTAAGCCAATCGAGGTTGAAGATGGTGATTTATTATTCCATGAAGCAGAACAAATTGCAATATTCCATGAAGGAAAGTGGTATGAATTGAGAGCTGGTAACGTGAGAGGTAATTTGAGAAATAAAACACAATCTAAAACGAATATAAGAGAATTTTGTATAGAAAATCTAGATTTTTCGGTCGGCTGCTAATGGTAACCGGTCCCGCTCAAAATTTTGGTTTATTGGATTTTTTGAGCAATAAATGATTCTTAAGTGCGTAAACAAATTAGAAATTCAATTTCTCAAACAATTAAGGCTAGATGCCACCATCGGGAAGTAATTCTATATCTCATTTTGAAATCCGGCGCCTCATTCATTTGAACACGACAATTTCGCGCACCTCAATATTTATCAGCTAATGAATTTTTTGTTACTTTTAATAAATTAATCACTCTATTTTTTCTCTCATGGGATCAGGTAACGTTTGGAAAGGCACACCTAAGCAGTATGATGTACTGATACGCAATAAAACAGTGTACGCACAATGTCACAAAGGCTTCTTTCGCGCGTATGATCTACAGCCGGAATAACGTCCTCATCCAAGAGGTAATTCAAACACTACGAAACAGATGAAATAAAGCAATGAAAAATGTTGAACCATTACAATAAATAAAAAGATTTAGCAACGACACAAATTCTTTTACGATATTCAAATTTTTTAATTCTCACACTTCCGCAAAGAGACTGTATTTTTTTTATTTGATAGATAGATTTTACGTTTAGATACAACAACCATATTCTAAGGTTCTACAACTACAGAGGACAGAGTGAGTCTAAGCCGATAATTTTTTTTTCTCAAGTCATTTTTTAATTAAATTTTTTTTTTTTAAACGTATTAGGTATTTTTGAAGGTATTTATTAGGTATTAAATAGTGAAGCATGACATGAAAATAAAGATCTAAATAAAAGATTCGATAATTCTTTTTGAAACGTTTTTTTACACACATAAGTCTGTTTTAAATGTAGGTCCCAAAATACCCATAAGTGAAAAATTGAGTCTTGCGAATTTTGGGCACTAATTATGATTTTTTTGCGGTTTTTTTAATACAGACTTTTTTAGTACATAAAATACTAGTTTCGACTGATATTCAGACTTTTAGATAAATTCTTTATCAAATAATTTATTAATTTTTATGGCAGTTCTCTCTTGGAATAGAGTTTTGAGTCACGATTTTTTTCGTAATTATTCAAATTTAAAAAAAATTTTAGTTGAACAAAAAAAATTTTTTAAAGAAATTATTATTGTTCATAACTATTTTTTCCTATTCCAATGCATTTTTTTACATTTTAAGGTAAGAAAAATGATCATATATTAATAATTTTTTGGACAAACAGACACTTAGTAACTACTTAAACGAAAATTTACATCTCCAATATGATCAGTATAAAAAATGTGAAGAATATTTTAAATATCTGTTTTATTCCAGAAAAATGTATTCACAAAAAAGAAAGATTGTGTGAAAAATTATGCTCTCTATTGTTTGTTTATTATTTTTTCTTGGGAACAGGCAAGAGCTAATAGTTATAAGCAATAATACATTTTTTGAATAATTATATTTGGTGACTTGAATTAAGTATTACCTCACTCTTAGTAAAAAGTTGACAAAGAATGGAAAATGTCAGACAAAGCCGCAACCATCTAGCATATTTGCTAAATTTACAAACCAAGGATCCTTATCTTCTACTTTAAAAATTGTGTGTAAATTCACATTTTGTTCTTGAATATTAGTTTGTTGATCAATCAAAATAGAAAGTTTGTTCTCATGCTTTTTATCATTGTTTAAAAATCTTTGATTAAGGAAAATCTGATGTTTTAGAAGATGAATGATTTTATCTTGTGGTAAACATAATTCTAATTCACTTTTAATTTTTGATATTTTTACTTTTAAAAAATTAACATGATTTGAAACATCCTTCACCAGTAAATTCAGCATTGAGCGTTCGAATTTCTTTAAATTATTTCAAAATTTGAAAGTTCAAAAACTTCTCTTTTTTTTCGGTCTTACGGTCCAATAAATAAATAAACATTTAAAAATAAACGATTGTTGTTGTTAAGAAATCGTTTTATTATCTTCAACGTTTCGGCTCTCACTGCGGGCCTTCATCAGGAAATATTGTGTCATTTCTGTCGTTAAAAAATTGCGTCGTGTCAAAAATTAGATACATATTTAAAGTCAATCATTTTATGACTACAAAAGGTTCCATACGGTGAATATTTAAATCTCATGTCGAAATAGTCAAGATACAAGAAATTATGAGCCTCACAAAAATATTATTTTGAGCGGCTCCAAACTCATTAAATTACATTTTAAAGCAGATGAAATTAGGACGATGACAATCCAGACATTTGACATTTATGCAAATTTTGAAATTATATCAACGGTCGAAGAAAAGGAAGGTGGAACAACTTGGGATCTCGCTCCAAAAAGTTGATTTAGATAATTATATCTCTTGAAATTTGTTGGAATCTTTTGAAATAACAGAAAATCTTTCAAATCCTTAAAAAATTTTGAAATTCGTAGAAATTCC
>CAKNXH010000160.1:533980-552319 GCA_932178445.1 Andricus quercusramuli | reverse complement strand
ATTCAGAATTGTTAGTATAAGGTGTATCAAGTTGAACCTCAAAACTTCTCCTCACAATTAGCTATAGAATACGGATGAGAAATTACTTTTTGAATTTCATACCCATTAGTCTCTTTTCTAGGGTCCCAAAAAATTCCACTAGTGAAAAATTGGTTTTTGCGAGTTTTTGGCGCTATTTGTTAATTTTTTACGTTTTTTTCAGTGAAAATTATTTCTAATATACCAAATATTACTTCATATTGATACTAATTAGATGTTTGAACAAATTGTTTGAACAATTTATCATGGTTTATAGCCAATTTCTCAAAAACAGTTTTCTTTATTATCAGAAAAAAGTCAGTATTTTCCAACCAAAAGGTTGCAACCCTTATTCTTCACAAGGATGAATGTGATTTTTTTACATGTTTTTTTTTCATACAGAAATTTTCACATCAGCAGCGTTCCACGGTATATTTTACTGTTATTAATAAAATTAAAAATTGAAGTTTACATGTTTCGAAGTTTTTGAAGAAAATCCATTGCAAGGGGTTAGTTACCCCTATAGTTAAATTATTTCTTCCCGAGGTGTACCCCACCATTTTTCTTCATTTTATAATGTGTAGTAGTATATAAAAAATATGAAAATAATATATATATATATATATGTATATATATTTATATATAATATAAAAATAGATGCAAGAAGTTTAAACCACCCTTACAGTTGACCCTTTGAAAACAGTTTCCTTTTTTATCTCAAAAACGAATCCGTATTTTCCAATGAGCGTACTTTTGTAAGAAATGAGTTAACGTTACGTAAGAAAAAATGTTATTTTCTAAAATTTCCCAATTTCGTCAACTTCTTCCTTGTAGCAAGGGTAATGCTATGTAATGAAATATTTAACAAAAACGAAAATTAACATTTATAATATGAGCCGTTCTCTAGAAAAACGGCTTAAGTCGATTTAGGTCGTTTCTAAAATTTATGAATTATTACATCACTGCACGGCTCTATTATGTGTATGTGAAGTTTCAAGCATTTTAAACTAATGGATAAGCTTACACAGTCGGTGTAGAAGGCAGTCCGTTGCGTCCCGAGCGCGCCCAGTAGTTACGGGCATATTATATATAAATAATATTTTATAACAATATTGAAATAAATGTAATTGTAATAATGTATAATGAGTTTCAAATAGAATTATTGCAATACTATCACTTTATCCTACGTTACGAATCTTTTCGAAGACTTTTTCAGTCCTTCTCCGTTAAAACGGCTTAAGTATTATTTATTAATACGCTGATAAATATTAATACGTAATGTTTAATTTTTTCCGACCAGTCGCAATTCATAACTGGATACTATAACTTTCAAGCGAAACATCTAAAGTACGCGCAAATAAAAATAACCACTTATCAAATACTGTACATACTTAAAAATGCAAGTATCGAAAAACGACATTTTTCGACTTAAGCCGTTTTTCTAGAGAACGGCTCATATGATCCGCGTAAAAAATTTGGAGAATATTCCAAATATTCCTTTTTTTTAGAAAAATATGTTCACAAAAAGAAGTATTCTTTAAAAAAAGAATATATATTATTAAAAATAATGAATTCTTCAAACAATTATGTCAGTCAACTTGAATAAATAATAACCTCACTATAATCAAAAAGTGGAAAATTTTAGAAAAAATTACTACTTCCTAGCATTATTCTCAGAGAATATTGATATGAATAATAATGAGTCGTCGAAACTATTATTTCTGTGGAAATTTAATTGATTATTGCTTCGCTCTTAATGGAGAGTTGAAAGTAATTTGAAAAATTCAGAAAAACCCGTGACTTACTCAATCTAATCGAAAAGAAAATTGCTGAAAACCAAACTGAATTGTCTAAAAAATTCTTGTAAGCATCTCATCAGTAAAAAATAGTATTTTATGTATTAGAAAAAAATTCAATAAACAAAACTGCAGAAAAAATCATAACTAGCACGAGGAACTCGCAAAAACAAATTGTTCACTTATGGGGTTGTTTGGGAACTTATAAAACAAACTTATGTGGGAAATGTATAAAAACTGAAACTTGATTTGTATTCTGTAGCTATTCCTGAAGAGAAATTTTAAGATTCATGTTGACTCACCTAGTCATGACGATTCTGTAAAATACAAAAAAACGTCTTTTTTCATATGGGACATACCTATTGAACTCCACAAACTTCTAATACCTTGTTTGGACTTCCCACTTTATATCATAAAGTTCATTTGAGAAAAGAAAAGAATTTTCGGCCGATTCACGGCTTCTCTTGGTTTCATAGCATTGAAATACCAAGAATATGTACATTTTTATAAAATATAGAATAATTCCACGTGGATAGAGTGGAAAGGGGTGAGGGGAGTCGTCAAAAGTCTACGTTTGTACACGAAAGGGTGACGAAAAGAAGAAAAATTTGTCCACCTGGTATATGGAATGCCCCTAAGAATTTGAACAAGGTCGGTTGATGTTAAAATGTGCACTTTACTTTGAGTAGATACTTTATAAAGCACCCCAGGGTGGATTCAGAGAATATTTAGGCGGGGGGATTTGAAGGTCACATTTCCTTCTCTACTTGCCAAGCTGAGAATAAGAATTAGAATCTGGACCTGTGATTTGTTGGTGTCCAGGTAACGTGTTGACGATTGGGTAATGATGGAACGTGCTAAAGTCAGGGCTTCCATATGGACTTGATGATAGTTGACCATATCCTTAAAAAAAAAAAGCGACCTTTAAATCTACACAGAAAAATCTTGCACGAAGAGTAGTTGATACGAAGTATTTTGGCAATATGTTATTTGAATCGAGAAAGAAAATTATGTTTTGAAAATTTAAAAATTGCGATTCAAACTTATAAATGTTATCATGTACCCTAGATCAGAAACGTATGGGTATACGTGAGGGTTAAATTTAATATTTTTTTTTCAAATCGCGCGAAATGAAAAATACTTAAGATGCGATTCTAGACAGTTACAAATTTAATTTTGAATTTTTCCTTCAAATCCCGAAAATTTTTAATCGGACAAAAAAAATTTTATCTACAAAAAACTCGAGCAAGGTCGGTGAATTTAAATATTTGCCCCTAGGCACTTTACTTTAAGTAAATACTTTATGAAACACCTTAGAGTTGATTCAGAAAACATTAACGAGGGGGGGAATTTGAAGGTCACATTTAAACCTCGAATTGGCGAGCTGAGAAAAAAATTGGAATATGGACCTGTAGTTTGTTGGACTTCAGGTGTCCTGGTGACGGGTGGGAAAAGTTGATAGATGCCAGAGTTATGGATTCCAGATGGACTTGATGATAGTTGACCATGTCCTAAAAAAAATTAGCGACCTTTAAATCTACACAGAAAGTCTTTCCACCAAGAGTAATTGATACAAAGTATCGTGGCAAATTATTTGATTTGCAGCGAGAAAAGCTTATGTTGTGAAAATTTAACAATGCAATTCAAACTCATAAATGTTATCATCTACTCTAGATCAGAAGCGTATGGGTACACGTAAGTAAGAAATGTATTTTTTTGTTGTTGAAAAAATCGCTTGAAATGAAAAATACACAAGATGCAATTCTAGACAGCTACAAATTTGATTTTGAATTTTTCTTTCAAATCATAACAATTTTTCACCATATAAAAAAAGTTATGTCTACTAAGAATTCGAGCAAGGTTGCTTAATTCAAACATGTGCCCCTATGCACTTCACTCCGAGTGAATACTTCATGAGATACCCCAGGAGCTAATTCAGAGGAAATTCGGGAGGAGCGATATAAAGGTCACATATACCCCCTATACTTGAGAAGCTGGAAATAAAAATCAGAATCCAGACCTGCATTGGATTTGCGTACAGGTGTCCCGATGGGGGGTAGGACCTTTCGCGAGGTGCCAGGGTTGGTGGGGCTTCCTACTAACATTCCGGTACTAGGTACGTAAGCAGGTGCGAAGGCGTTGAGATGTGTGCTCCCAAATTGATGAGACAGTTCTGTTCTTGATCCTGTAAACAAATGAGTGACCTTTAAATCCACACAGAAAATTTTTCGACGAATCATTTTGGATACGAAGTATTTTGACAAAATTTTCTACTCGGAGCGAGAGAAAAGTTCATGTTTTAATAATTTAAAAAAATGCGATTGAAAGTTGTGCATTTTTTTTATCAGGTACCCAAGCTCACAATCGTATGTGTATATGCCACTAGGAAGTTTCCTTTGAGTGAATACTCTATAAAATATCCTAAGGGCAAATACAGATAATTTTCTGTGGGTGGGGTATCTAAAGGTAACATTCTTCCCTCCACTTGAGGAGCTGAGATTAAAAATTAGAAACTGTACCTGTGATGGGTTGATGTATATATGTCCTGGTAGCAGGTTGATAAGTATTATGGAAGGCGTCAGGCGTAAGGCTCCCAATTAATCCTGCAAAAAAAATATATTAGTGACCTTGAAATCTACACAAGAAAATTTCACACAGAGTGTTCATGTATGTATATATATACATATATTCAATTTTGAAACATTTTTAAACTCAAAGAAATTGACAACGAAACGGCTTTATGAAAAAGTGGTAGGAGAGGATGTAAACTGTATTGATTCAGGAAGAGAGAGAGAGAGAGAGAGAGACTAAGGGAAGAAAGCTCTCACTTAACCGCCTTCTAAATACTGTGTTTTACTTCTAAAACTATCCTAAGAAGCAACAGGAGCGCAAATATTGATAGCAACATTTTTTTGATCACAAACGCGTTGAATCGAAAAATTTGAAAAGTCGTGATTTCAGGCAATTGCAAATTTGATTTTGAATTTTTCTTCTAAATGCCAACAATTTTTTCATTGTATGCAGAAATTGGTGTTTACAAAAAATTCGAGTAAGTTCGGTTAATATTAATATGCGTTTCTAGGCACTTCACTTCAAGTAAATACTTTATAAAAAGGTTTGTTATATAAGTTCAGTATCAGTAAAAAAAATTGCTGGTACAAGTGAAAGAGAATTGTCCGTACTGGTGTATCGGCAATTTTTTACAAAAGTTTTTAAAGAGCATATTTCAAGGATAGAGGCTAAACTGTCATAAAAATATTGGAAAATTAATTTTTCTGCAATGAGTTTAATGCTGCTGTTTGGTCCTCCATATCGGCCATCTAGCTAGTTTACGTCCCAGACTAAAAAACATTGGAGAAGGTTATGGGAAAAACTGAAATCACTTCCGAGACTAATCACAGAAGACGCATTAGAGAGATGCATGGGTAGAGGTTTGACCTACATCATTTCTGTAACCAGCCGTGGGGGTGCCCCCCCCCCCGTGGATGTTCGAAAGTGGTAGGGGTTCGCCCAAAATTATTTCTGTGGCTAGTCACAGAGGTGATTTCCCGCCCCCACAAGATGTTGAAAAGGGTCGGTGGTTTGAGCAACATTATTTCTGAATTTGGGAAAAATATAGAGAAAGTGTAAAAAAACGTTTTGAAGTATAGATATTATATTTTATGTTCTATTTACGTTTTTTTTCAAGATTTTTGGATGCCCATTCTAAATCCGACCTGTAAATTATTATGACGCTTGATGATTCTGTGAAAAAGAGGATAGAATTTACGATTTGAATCCTCGCAGGAATGCATTATATTAATAAAAGCAAATTTCATCATTCGAAGTATATAAGGGTTTCTGGGTTTCTGATTTCAAATCCAAAATGAAAATATCAAAACTCAAAATGGCGAATCCAGGATGGCAGATCACAATTCTACAAATTAAACCGATATGGCTACAAGATGCTACACGGGAGTTTTTCGGGTCACTGATTGCAAATCCGAACTCAAAATATCAAAATCTCTAAATATTTCGTAGCAGACATTTTTACTCAAATAAATGTTCAAATATTTTTCAAGTTGTGTGATTTCCAGCAAAAATATTTCCTCTGACGTAAATAGCACGCCATATTAGATCCGATATTTTGAATCTTGACATTTTGACTTGGGATTTGAAATAAGCAAACCGAAAAACTTGAGTGCAGCAATTTTTAGTTAAGATGGTTTTATTTTCACAATTTCGATTCGCCATTTTTAATGTTGACATTTTGAGAACGGATTGGAAATCAGTGACCCAAAAAAAACACCGTGCAGCATTTTATAGTCAAATTGGTTTAATTTTTACAATTGTGATTCACCCCAAAATTCGTTAAATACTCCGAACGATGAAATTTGCTTTGATTTAAATGAAAATTTCCTTAAAGGATTTAAGTTGCGACTCCTATCGTCTTTTTCTGAGAATCATCAAGTTCAACAATGATTTACAGGCAGGATTTTTCGGAAGGGGTATCTAAAGGCTAGATTTTCCCACTCAATTGAAAAGCTGAGAATCAAAATAAGAATATGGACCTGTGGCATCTTGGTGTACAGGTAAATGGCTACCATCACGGAAATAATTTTGCTGGCCGAAATTATAGCTCACATTTGGATTTGCCGGTCGCGGACGTGATTCTGTAAAAAAAATAAGGTTCTTCAAATTTGCACAGAAAAATTGCCTACAAAAAGTTTTGGACATAAAGTATTTTAGGTAAATTGTTTTATTGGGAGCAAGTGAAAAATTTTTATTTTGAAGATTTGAATAATTCGATTTTTAACTCATTAACTTTTATCATGTACCTAAAATCAGAAACATATGAGAAACGTAAAAATTAAATGTGAAAAGTTCGAAATCAATACTGGCAAAAATTTTCGAAAACGTTACGCATTGAAGGCCAAAAATCAGAGTTAGTATTTTTTTGAGGAGATCAAAAAACTCCTTAAAAATACCAACTTCGATTCTTGGGGAATAACCATCAACATTGAGAAACAATCACTCAATACCACGCAAATATTACTTTGTCAAAAAATGATTTTTCCAAAAGATGCAAAGTGTCAATAGAGTCTCTGTTTTTAAGCCTCCTCAAAAATACCAATTTTGAGTTTTGGGCTTCAACCCTAGACGCAAAAAAACAATTCCTCTGTACATCAGTCTGATTTTTGGGCTCCTTCAAAATTTCAATTCGAATTTTCACACAGGTGTTTGATTTGTTATATGTAGGGTTGGTTTTAGAAACAAAATGTTCATGCATTCGAGAGCCGGAAAAAAGCCAAAAACTCTCGTTTTTGGAATTTTTATTTTGTACATTTACAAGACCAATATAAGCTAAAAATTCTGTTGCACTTTGTTTTTTCCGAGTTTTCCGAGAAAAAAAGTGGTGGAGCCCAAAAATCGGGAACACAGCTTAAAAACAGCTCAAAAAGCCTGAAATTCCAAAATAAAGAAATTTTAGAATTTTGATTGTGAACGTGTTTGTTTGATGGACCTGAGTTTACCCTACAGTAGATAATTATCCTACAGTAGATAATTGGTAATCATCTAATATAGGATGGTCTCCACTTTCATTTAGGAGAAGAACACCCATGACGAATTTGATTTTTCCATAATTTTTCTCCTGCATATTTTAAAAAACCGAGCGTGACCTAAAATAAACTCAAAATTACGAGTTATAATTTCGATCATAATAAACGGTAGTAAAATCTAATGAAACGAGGTTATGAAATTTTTCCATATCTGTTATCAAATCACTTAGCTTTGTAGTTTAATCCAGAATTTAACATACTTAAACTCTATACTAAAGGTTTTAGTTAATTTGATTACCAAACCAAATCTAAAGTTGGGTTTAGTAATTAGTGTAAAGCACAATAAACTTTAAAAATGTTAAATCAATATTAGTAATATAAAGATTGTGAAATAGCTTTGTTTTTATAGATATTTTTCTACTAATAAACGATAAACTACTAATAAACTACTAATAAACAAAGCCCACTAAAAAAAATGTAAAATAATTTTTAGGATAGTAGTATTGAAAAGATTGTAAAATAAATTTGTTTTTGCAGATGTTTGTCGACAGAATGATGAAAAAATATCCTTTGTGGGCTACAAACAGTAGAACTACATTCTTTGTAAGAAAATAAGAATGCAAAATGATTTAATTTGAATTGTTTTGATAAAAAAAGATAACGTGTGAATAAGACATACCTTTTAACTCTTTTCAGGATAAATGCTCACTTGGATTGAATAAATATTACGGAAAACTGATCTTTGGAATATGTTTGATACCTAAATTTTAGATATTTTATTATACGATCAATTTAGTTTTGTATTTTACTTACGAACAGAATTGAAAAACGTCACAAGAGTTGAGAGGAGAGTACAAATACGGATCTTCATTTTTATAGATAAAGAGAACTCATTCTAAAAAGATGTCTGGTGCTATAACTGAAAAAATGTTAAATGTTTTCGAAGTGTACATATACTAGCATTTATCGCATTATTGCTCAAAATGATCGTCTATATTTAGATGGTAGGATGGAGTCGAGGCACTCAAGCATTTCGTAACGCATACTCGAAATAAGGAAACTTCATTCAATTTCCTTGAAAATTTAACTTTTGCGTCGGGGTCGGGTCAGATCTATGTACGTGCGCTAAAAACCCTCCGACCACTTTATTTTTTCCTGTACATTTTTCTAAAATGACAAATATGTACATTAAATGAAGGGTGTTGAACCATTGCAGCCAAACTATTCGGAAGTAAATGCATATGTGTGTGTGTGTGTGTGTGCGGAAGTCGTACTTTTTATCAACACGATAAATTAAACACGCTTTCGAATAAACTGATGAAATTTCGAAGGCTTCTTCGTACTATTAATATTTCAAAACTAGCGCAAGGATTTCTAAAAATATCCTTGAACATTTTTGTAGTGATATCAACTAATGTATACCGCATAATGTAGCAAAATAAGTCCATAAATTATTATTTTGTATAACTGCTTCCTTTTCTAGTTTTGAAGCTCTGGAACGAGAAAATAATTTGTTTAGACTGTTATTATTATTATTATAAATACATAAAACACGAGTCATATGAAAGTGGTATTTGATTCAATTTATTTGTCTATACTATTGATTTTATTTGAAAACAAGTTTTTAATTCATTACATGTTTTCAAAAAACGAACTTCAATTTTTTTGTTATAACTCGTTTTACTATGTTATACGTATCTCAAATTCAAAGAACTTTTGAAGCAAAAAAAGGCGGTTTTCTGAAAGATAGCGTGGAGGGTATTATGATTTGACACCCATTAAATTACCCGAAGTCTTAAAAAGAATTCTTAAAAACTCTGATAGTGGGAGAAAGTCGATCGCCTAACAATAATTGAATGTTTGGATAATACTAGAGGATAATACTGAAGTCCATTTTTAAAAATATTGACTCATTCTTTAGTGATTTTAGTTATTAATTATTTGGGAACTTTTTTTCGTCGATTATTTTCGATATGAACTTGTGTAGGTCACCTTTGTCAGGAGCGTGCTGTTATCTTTAATGGAATTTCGTAGTTTTTCTGTAAATCCACAAGCATAAAAGCGATTATTTCTGATGTGAATGAAATAAGGTGAAATAGAACAGGTGTGTAAACAAGTCTTGTTCACCATTTTTCGGCGTTTTTGGTGGTGACATAATTTTTCCAAAAGTTTAGCAATGTCGCCTTCTAACTGTTTCAATAAAGCTGAGAATGTTGCACAGTCACGTTCTTTTATTAAACATTCCTATTTTACAAGTTTTCGATTTCTATAATATTTGTTTGAATTTATATGTACAGCCCTACATAAATTCATATATTTTCGTTGAGCAAATAGTAATTTTCCACTATCGAATTAATGATTATTTCAAACAATCGAATTAGTAATTTTCTACTAACTTTTATTGGCTCACATTTTTTTAACATAAATAGTACAATTTTACCTCTTTAGATGTAGAGAGTACGCTAAAAAAGAATTTGATTTTTTGTTGGAAAGAAATAGGGCTTTAAATATACTTTCATTTTTAAAAAGAAAAAATAGTTCGCGGAGGACTTTCTTAAATATAAACCTAACTTTTATCTGGGTAAGCAATTTTTAATTTTTCTTAAATTGACGCTTATTAAATATTAGCAAAGGTCCCTTCAGACAGATTATTTCTTTCCATTTCAATAATAATATTATCTACACTGAGGAGTTCCATCTTTGAGGAACGTAACGTATCGCATATCGATAAGGAAGCAATAGAGTTTACCGATATAGTAAATAATATGCAGTAAACCCTCGTCAAATCACCACCAACAGCGGAGCGCTCAGGTAGCACAGGTGACACCGGAGTGGGGACTTACCTGGCTACGAGAGGGGTGAGCTATTAAATAGCCGCTCCCGATAAGAAAGCTCGTCTTTACCCCGATGCGTCGGCTAGAGCCCCATCTCTAAAGGTATAACTGCGGTTACCCTTTAGAGGAACGATTAGGTTTTCATAATAATGTGCATTGCGATTTTTATGCTAATATTTTCAGTATAGGTTGAAAGGACGTATAGTCTAAAAGAGTCTCACTCAAATAAGAGAAGATTCTAGTATATATATTTTGAATCGTGCTAAGAAACGCGTCGTGTATACAAACAGCCGCGTTATCTTGTCAGCTGGTCGCTTGACAAGATACCTATAGATATTTAACGAATTTTCGTACCACGCGTTCGCCAGCTGATAGAGCTCGGACCCTTTAAATCTTTCCAGGTATTTCGCGTCATTTCCCGAGAAAATAGTCGGGAATTCGCCGTAAGAAAATACCTGTTGAAATTTAAATCTAAAGAGGGATTTAAATCCCATAAATGAAAAGAGAATTACGTTTCTGTTTCTGTTTCTTTTTCTCAATGAGAATGACTTATTGAGATACAAATTTATTTTATTTCAAAGTAAATTCTCGAATACTGTCAAATTTGCTTATAAGTATAGATGACCAAATCCAGTATTCCATAAGAGAATAAACTTCCAATTTTTGTTCTTTCAGTTTTTTGTGGGCAGTCACCCATCTCAAATTAACAAGTTTTTGTTTATAAGCAATAGTATCTCGTTAGGAGATTTGTGTGGTATTCTTAAAAGTAGATTCAAGTAGGGAAAAGGTGATTCTGCTGAGCAGAATCACCCATTGTATCACGGGTCATAATGATGACAATTAATGATTACTAATATCTCATTAGAGATTGGGTTTAAAATCCAGTATCATTACACTGAATGTTTCCGTGATTCAATATGTTTTCCCTCACGAACCACTAAGAAGGCATACGATCTCCTTACGGGAAAGAAAATGCTTCATCTGGCGCCCAACTAGGGGGCTCGACTTTCGGCACCCTGAGATTGAAATTAAGATAAAGTCTCACAATAAAAATTTTTGTCGAGAAAAATGAGCTTTCCGAGAAATCGAGTAATTATTGAATATTGCCCTGTTGATGCTATAATAGACACAGGTAGCAATTTAAATTTGATTTCTGCGGAATTTTTTACACGGATTATTCGTGAATTCGTTAACTGTCAGTTTCTCTCACAAACTTACATTTCTGGGTATGGAAATCGACAAATACCAGTAAATAGAATACGTGCTCGAATTGTATCGGGATGCCGACGTGTCAGAGCTGTATTTATTATAATGCCAAACATAAATGAACCTTGCATCTTAGGTATGAAAGTCATGCAAGCCTTCACAATTTAAATCGAAGGAAAATAAATTTCGTATTAACGGGCGACAACTGTGATCGTCCTCATCGATATATAGATCACAGTCGTAAACATTGCGCTTCCAAGGGTACATGTACAACGAGAAATAATACTTTCTCAATACAGAAATTTAAATTGAACCGACTTCGGCGGTCATCTGAAACATTTATGATTCAAACGGACCTTAGCGGTCATTCCAATAATCATTCAAAATCGGGATCTTACTGTGAGCAGACGTGCTTAACAAAGTTTCGACTCATTTAATATTTGAAATAAAATTGAATTCCGGAGTTGTGAAATTAAAATACAATTAAAAAGTTCCTTTTTTTTTTTTTGTTGGAAAGTGTTTGAAATCGGCCCGATTTTCTTCTTGATTTTTGTTTTTTGAAATAAGTGAACAAATTCATCGAGCGAGGTGAGCAATAGAAAAAAAAAAAAAAAATTGATTAAATTTAATAAAAAAAATTTTTTTTTTTGTGAAAAGCATGAAAACTGTTTGTTTGTTTTGCACTTGTCATTGAAATTTGGATTATAAACTAGGTGGAGGTAAGTGTTGAGAAATATTTCAATCCCTTTTTCCTAATCCGTTCTTATACATAAAATTTAAACTAAAATTCTTCAAAATGTCAGACTTTGGATCAAATATGAGTCTAAATAATCGGGACAGTGACTCACCTCCAAAACACCCCATAGATCAAAGTTTGCTTAATCCGGAAGACGATAGATTAAATTCGGAAGAAAGATCAATTCTAACCAAGGCATTAGAAATTAAAGAAAGAAAAGCTAGAGGATTAAGCGCGAGTGTTTTAGACCTAACTATAAACCCGAAAAGTCTTGACGCATCTTTTAGAACGACCCAAAGAAAACAAACAAGTTTAGTGGGCTCGAAAGAAAGATTAAATGTCGAAGAATTAACTCGTTTACGCTTTGCAATCGAAGAATCCTTAAAGCCTTCTAATGATTTAAATACCAGAATAAACGAAATTGAAACCACCACGGATAAAAAAATTAGAAATGTCGCTAAAAAATTAGATGAAAATATGCGCGAGTTAATAAATTTACAGGACGCGGCATGTATAAATCAAGGGACCAATTTATCAGAACAGATAGACGATATTGATAATCGTACCATAAGATTATCCCACGAAGCAGCTGAAATAATGGCTAATCATGCTTCCCTAATATCCGCGAAAATGGGACATGAGAATCGAATCCTAGGTCTTGAGGGAAATCAAGAAAAAATTAACGAACGAATTAATCGAAACAAAAATGTAACTTCCTATAAACCACACTGGTTAAAAAACTTACCACTCCCTAAATTTTCCGGAAAACCAAATGAACGACCGATGAGATATTTACGTGAATTGGAACGATATATAAAAGCCACAGATTTTGAATCCGATTTTCAGCATTTGATGTATGCAAGCTTAATAGGAATGGCTCAAGAGTGGTGGAGCTTAGTAGAAGAGGAAGGGGAATATTTTGAATCATTTAAAAAAAAGTTCATTAAACGCTTCTGGAACGAAAATATTCGCAGAAAGATAACAAGTTTTTTGGAATACGGATTCCACGACATTCGAGGAAATTCGACCATGGTAGAACACGCGATAAAAATGATCTCAAATGCGAAAGATTTAATTCCCCCACCTCCTGAATCGGATGTAGTTCAACAACTCTCTAGACATTACACCGAAGAGGTGAAAAATGCCATTCTTATTAGAAAAGTAGAAAATTATTCCGATCTTTTAGATGTGCTTGAAACTTTCGATCGAGCAGGCGGTTTAAACCGAAACGATTATTACGCGAGATGTACCGGTCGATCGAGCAATCCATTGAAACCATGGTTTGAAAATGAAAAAGCAAGCCACTCAAGATCGACAGGCGAAGGCTACGGTGCACAGGACACACGGAATAGCCCCACGAGCTGTGAGAAACCGAAAGGTGTCAACTGGTACCGGGCTGGAAACTCAGACCAGAGCCAACCAGAACAACCGGTAGGAAGTCGCAACGGCGGATGGAAAAGCGTGCCGGAACCAACAGATCTAGGATCTCATAGATCGGCTGGAGGGGGCACTGCAAGCAGCGATGCTACCCACCGAAACCCGGGCACAAATACTCTCGATCGTGAGTTGAAAACTAAAAAAGATTTTTCAGATAAATTTTCGTGCGGAAACGTGCAAAATGGTATTTATCGCCGTAATGATATCAATAAAAATACTACCGAGTCCGGAGGTGATCAACAACCTCAAAATACAAATAGGTCATATAAAAAGCCATTTTTCGAAAATAAACATGTTCGTTTCCTCGAATCTGTCGTGGATGAAAGCGAACCGGAAGCGGAAAATGAATTTTTAAGGGATTATGATTGTGATGAAATACCTTCGGAAAACGAATTAGCCCCGTGTTATCTATGAACGTCGCGGTGGAAACAGACACGGGGTCAAACACAAATCAAAACACCGAATTCAATAACGTCCGCGAAGAACTTCTTGAAGAAGAAACAATTTCAGAACCTAAGAACAAAATAAAATGTCCAACTATAAATTGCACGGTCGGAAAATTAAAAATAGAAGCACTAATCGACACAGGCAGCGAAGTAACCTGTATATCTAACGAATTTTTTAAACAACACGAAATTGAATTTTCCAAATACCCCATTTTACCAATCACAGGTACTAGCTTATTGGGTGCCACAGGAAAAAAAACTACAAAATTGAAAATCCAAATTTTTTTAGGAATAAAACCAAACAACTTCGAGATTGATCACAATTTTCTAGTGGTTCAAAATTTGAGTAAAAAGTGCATTTTCGGAATAGACATTTTAAAAAAATTAAGGGGAAAGATCGATTTGGTTTCTGACACTTTAAGCTTATGTAACGATAAAAATAAATTAACTATAAAACTTCAAATTGAGCCAGAAAAAGATCAAAACAAAATTGATATCTGCCAACTAAAAAAAAATGCCTATTCTATTCAAGAAAGAGAAAATACTACCGATTTCTCAAATGACATAAAAACATATGATTCAATACATGAACCATTATTTCTCACCGATGAGGAAATCATCTCATGTGCTGAAAAATGTGTAGAACTAAATACCGATCAAAAAACTAGATTTTTTAAATTGATTGCCTCTTTTCGCGATGTGTTTGCTCGTCGACCCGGTCGAACAGGCTTATATGAACATGAATTAAAATTAATTCATGAAAAACCATACCTCTGTCGATCTTATCCGATTCCAATGGCACATAGAGAACAAGTCGCGAAAGAAATCTCACGTATGAATCAACTCGGAATAATACGCCGTTCTCAAAGTAATTATATCAACCCAATAGTTACGGTGGTAAAAAAGGATGGATCGGTCCGCATGTGCCTCGACGCACGTAAGTTAAACGAATCCCTAAAGGAGGACTACGAAGGAACAGAACCTACCGAGGTCCTATTTCAAAAACTCTCAGGTGCAAAGGTCATGTCATCCCTAGATATGACTACAAGTTTCTGGCAAATACCATTGCACCCAAACTCATGCCAATATACCGCTTTTCTTTATGAAGGAAAATGTTATGAGTTTGTCGTAACCCCTTTTGGTCTGAAAACAAGTACTGCGGCCCTCGTAAGAGGCCTAGACTTGGCCCTATGTGGCATAGGCGATTTCCTGGTTAGTTTGGTCGATGATTTACTATGTAGATCCGAAGACATTGATCAGCATTTCGAACACTTGGAAATACTTTTCACCCGATTCAGAGAAGCAAACCTTACTCTGAACTTTTCCAAGTGCTTCTTTTTTAGAGACCAGGTGAAGTTCTTAGGTCACATAGTCACAAAAACAGGGATAGAAATGGACCCTGAAAAATTGAGAGTATTAAAAGAATACCCCCGCCCAAAAAATATCAAACAGCTCCGCGGATTTCTCGGATTTGTAAACTTTTATACAAAATTTTCAAGCTCCCACGCGGAAACAACTTTTCCATTACATGAACTTCTGAAGAAAAATGTTCCATGGAAATGGAACGAAAATCACGAAAGTGCCTTCCAAAAAGCAAAAATACTTTTTTGCGATTCGGCTGTCATGACCTATCCCGACATTCGACGTCCTTACTACCTATATACGGACGCAAGCGGATTCGCTCTGGGGGCAATTCTTGCCCAAAAAGATGACTCAGGTGATGAATACATCGTAACCTGCGCAAGTCGTACATTAAAGGGACCAGAGCTCAACTATTTTACAACTGAGCAGGAATTGCTCGCCTTAGTGTGGGCCCTCATTAAATTTCGAACCTATGTACTCGGTACCAAAATATTAATTAGAACAGACCACAAAGCCTTAACATTTCTCAAAACATGTCGCTTTGTGAGTGCGAGAATCACACGATGGACTCTCGCAATCCAAGATTACGATTTGGAAATTGAGTATATAGAAGGAAAAAACAACGTATCTGCCGATGCTCTAAGCAGAATAACGTTCGATGAAAGTTTCGTTCCATTCGAACCCATAAACGGATATGTTTTTATCCACACACTAGCGAAAAAACCATCTACGGAACTCCGAAACTTCATAAAAAACATCGCTCTAGAGCAACAAAAAGATCCTTTTCTAAAAGAAAAATATGAAATAGCTATAACAAACAAATCAACACGGTTTAAAATTCACAACGAAACACTTTACACAAAGATAGGAGAAACTTTGAAAACTTGTGTCCCAAATAGCATTATAAACACTCTCGTCGACGAGTGTCACGAGATGTACGCTCACATAGGAGCAAGAAAATGCTACAAAATATTAACAGAATTTTTTTATTTTCCCAAATTCGCTCGCACAATTCGCAAAAGATTATCAAGTTGCGATTCATGCCAGCGAAACAAAGTGGCAAACATAACAAACTATGTAGAAATGCAAACAATAGTAGCCTCAGCCCCAAACGAAGCCCTCTCTGTAGATTTTTACGGACCAATCCCAGCCACACGTGGTGGATTTAAATACATCCTCTCAACAATTGATATTTTTAGTAAATTTGTACGTTTGTATCCACTGCGAAAATGTACCGCACGCGCAGCATTAAACCGATTAACCAAAGACTACTTTCCAAATTATGGAAAACCAAATAAAATTATCAGCGACCAAGGTACCCAATTCACATCACTAGAATGGTCCACAGGTCTCGAAAAAGAAGGTATTCAACCAATCCTTACCGCGGTCCGACACCCCCAATCAAATATCGTCGAAAGAATCCACCGTGAATTATCTCGCTTCTTTAGATCGGTTCTAGAAAACAACCACAATTCATGGGGACTATGGGTAGAAAAAATCGAAACGTGCTTCAATGAAGTTCATCACGACACGACCGATTTCACCCCTTTAGAAATTCATTTAAATAAAAAACCGCTAAGAGCGTGGGAAAAATGGTTAAATCTCCCTGAACGTACGGAAGATATACCATATAACCGGAAACTAAAATTAGTAAGCGAACGTATAAAAAGAAAAGGAGCAAAAAGGGCTAAAACCTTCAACGACAACCATAACCTCACAAATCTTCAAATAGGATCAAAAGTCTTAATAAAAGCAGTACGAAATTCTGATAAAGAAGATAAAATAACAAGAAAATTCCTAGAAGTTTACGAAGGCCCATACTTAATAGAAAAAAAAATTAGAGAAGGCACCTATGTTTTAAAAAATCCCCATAACAACGCGGAAAGAGGCACCTTTAATATTAAAGATTTAAAAATATACCAAGAGCGGGAAACAGTGGAAACCGATAACTCAACCTGCACGTTTAACATAATTCCTAGCATGACTCGTGTCCGTCTTCATGGTCTAAAAAACCTGAAGAAAAACGATTTAAAACCACCCTAAATATTTGTTTCAGATGAACAACATCGGCAAAGCATTTGCAAGAATTAACAGCCGAGAAGTTAACATTCAATGCAATATGAATGATAACCACAAACTCAACGTGAAAATCCATAATTACTTGGAAACACGCTACCAAAAAAAAACCCAAAAACGAAACCAAAAGGAAGGAACACCTTTTGATAACTACACAGAATTTGAAAAAAGCTTGATTAAAAACATCAAGGAAGACAAAAATTATCCTTTCGTACCAGCTGTAATCCGTCAAAACGCAACGACGAGAAACGAACCCCGTCCCCCAACAACCATGTGGCAACAACCAAAACAAGCGAAACTGATCTTTTCAAAAAAGAGATGCGTGAATTTTATGGCATAGAAAATACAATCAATTATGCACCTCTCATTGTCAGCTCAGACTCCGAATAAAATATTTCTTCTTCATATACAAATATCAAATAAAAATTTAATTATAATTTAAAATACCAAACCTTTACTACTACTAAGAAAATAAATCAAAAAGTGATTAATTATCACACAAAAACAAAAGAAAAACTTTAAAAACAGATTCTACATCAAAAGAATCACAAAAATTCAATTTAGTTTCTAAAATAAATATATAAGGCGGAAGCGCTCCTTTCAAATGAACTTTTCAAATAAAACGTGGAGTACACAACAAACTTATCTCCACTCACATTTAGACGAAAAAACAATAATTACCTTCCACTCCTCTGAAATTGTTTTTTGAATTGAAATTTCACCTAGCTCGCTTTCCAAATAGCTAGCGGGGGGGCAGGTGCAAGCTCAATGATCACGTTTCTTGGCACTAGCGACTTGAAAAGCTACCCAGTCTAAATCCCATTTTAAAAAAGGGGGCAGATGAGGAGTTCCATCTTTGAGGAACGTAACGTATCGCATATCGATAAG
>CAKNXH010000160.1:455124-528980 GCA_932178445.1 Andricus quercusramuli | reverse complement strand
CCGTTCGGGGCGACGTGGGAAGAGTAACTGGGGGAAGTAGGTGCGCAGCATTCGACGAGAGGGACCACGACGGTCCTCAAGGACGCCCTCTCTTGGAGACGAGCCGAAAACCAAACAGCCAGAAAACTTTTTTCTTCAATTTCACTGTGTAAATAGAGTCTCTATTTTTTCAGTTTCTCGAAAGAATAGCAACCCTGATTTTTGGCCTCCAACACTGAACGTTAAAAATCAACTCATGGTAACCAAGCAGATAAAACTTTGGCAACAATTTTCTATTCCCAGAATTTCACGGCGTGAATAGAGTTTCTGATTTTTCGGCTCCTCAACAACATCAAATTTGATTGTTGAAATCTATCCCTTAACCCTCAAAACCAACCTCTCTGTACACCGTCAGCACGACTTTGTCCGGAAATAATCATTTTCGGAATTTTACAGTATCAATAGTCTCTGGTGTTTGGGATCTTCAAAAATAACAACCCTAATTTTTGGGCTCCAATCCTCCACGTTGAAAATTAATATCTTTTTACTACCCAGATATGACTTTCTCAAACAATTTTTGAGAATTTTACTGTGTCAATAGAGTCTCTGATTTTTGGGCTCCTTAAAACTACCAATTCCGGTTTTTAAGCTCCAACCCGTAACGCTAAACCAGCCCCTCTGTAAACCGTTCGCACGACTTTGTCAAAAACTAATCTTTTTGGGAATTTTAGTTTCAGTTGTAGTGGAGCCCAAAAATGTCGAGTACAGCATAATTCATTCATTGCATATTACAGATTGCTTGAATTTTCTTTTCTTCAATCATACTAAATTCTAATTTTAATTTGAGCCATTAAAAATAGTCTCATTCGGCACCACGAACCTATAAAAAAGGGATTATTCAAATCTTCTTAACATACGTTTTTTACTTGCTACCAATAAAGAAATTTACCAAAAATACCTCTGTCCAAAGCTTTTTATAGGCAATTTTTCTGTGTAAATTTGAAGAACCTTTTTTTTACAGAATCACGTCCACGACCGTCAAATCCGAAATAGAGCTATAACTTCGGCCAGCAACCTTATTTCCGTGATGGTAGCCATTTACCTGTACGCCAAGATACCACAGGTACACATTTTTATTTTTATTCTCAGCATTTCAAGTGGAGGGGAGAATAAAACCTTCAGATACCCGTTTCCAAATATCACCTGAATCGGTCCCTGGGTCTCAAAATCGTAGAGCTTTTGATAGGAATGACCTAGAGGGATTCGTTTTCTTTTTTAAATTGGAGATAAATCCTTAGCCAATATTGGGAAAATATAGAGACAATATACAAAAATGTTTTAACTTTGAAAGTCCATGTGGAAAGTTAGAAATATTTGTGAAAAATTTAGTTTATTGAATACCACAGGCATTATTGTTCCACATACTTGTTTAGTAGATTTTTGCATGCTGATTCCAAATCCTGCCTGCAAATTATTATAGAGCTTGATGGTTCTCAGAAAAATGAGATGGGAGTCGCTACTTTAATCCTTAAAGAAAAGATTTATTTTAATCAAAGCCAATTTCATCATTTGGAATATTTAAGGAATTCTGGGGTGTCTGATTTCAAATCTGCTAGATTATGAGGTTCAGTCATATGATTAATCAACACATACTTTTCGGGAGTTGACTCACGAATCGTGATATTGATTCGGGATTTGTCATTAAAATTCAAAAACTTGAATCTAAAGATACGCTTACAGAGTATTTGAGCACGAATAGAATTTTCAATTAGAGCTTCACTTCAGTAAAGTGTTGCAATTAGTAAACGTCCGAACTAAAAGATTTGTCTTATTGGATTGTACTGAAACTGGGACTTAGTTGCTGAAAATTGCAATAACTGCACCAACAGCGCGACCGCCAGAAATAGAGGTGGTACCGGAAACTAGTACTTGAGACAGCAGTGCACACTTTGTAGTCCCTTTCGAACCAATGAGTGTGTGTCCCGTTATCATCCCACTAATCATTGCTTTCTGCATATCATCTTCTGTATGAGTTCTGTATTCTTTTCTAATTATTTCCTGAGCGTGAGAAGGCGGTTGAGTGGACATTTTTCTGTGTAGATTTGAAGGTCACTAATATATTTTTTTTTGCAGGATTAATTGGCGGCCTTACGCCTTCTGTAATACTTATCAACCTGCTATTGGAAGCAGAGTTCAAAATTAAATTCGTAATTGTCTAAAATCGCGCCTTCAGAATTTAACATTTCACGCGTTTTACTCAAAAAAATTTACAATCCAGAATTACGTATACACATACGATTGTGAGCTTGGGTACCTGGTGAAAAAAATTCATGACTTTTAATAGCATTTTTTCAATCATTAAAATGTGAACTTTTCTCTCGCTCCAAGTAGAAAATTTTGCCAAAATACTTCTTATCCAAAACTCTTCGTCGGAAAGTTTTCTGTGTGGATTTGAATGTAGCTCATTTGTTTACAGGATCAAGAACAGAACTGTCTCATCAATTTGGAAGCTCCAATCTCAACGCCTTCGCATCTGCTTACGTACCTAGTACCGGAATGTTAGTAGGAAGCCCTTCGAACCCTGGCACCTCGCGAAAAGTCCTACCTCCCATCGGGACACCTCTACGCCAATCCAACGCAGGTCTAGATTCTAATTTTTATTTCCAGCTTCTCAAGTAGAGGGGTTATATGTGACCTTTATATCGCTCCTCCCGAATTTCCTCTGAATTAGCTCCTGGAGTATTTCATAAAGTATTTATTCGGAGTAAAGTGCATAGTGGCACATGTTTGAATTCACCGACCTTGCTCGAATTCTTAGTAGACATAACTTTTTTTATATGGTGAAAAATTGTTATGATTTGAAAGAAAAATTCAAAATCAAATTTGTAGCTGTCTAGAATCGCATCTTGTGTATTTTCCATTTCATGCGATTTTTTCAAACAAATATTACATTCAATAATTACGTGTACCCATACGTTTCTGATCTAGGGTATACGATGACATTTATAAGTTTGAATTGCATTTTTATAATTTTCAAAACATAAGCTTTTCCTCGTTCCAAATAAAAAAATTCCCAAAATACTTTGTATCTACTACTCTTAGTGAAAAAATTTTCTATTTAGATTTAAAGGTCGCTAATTTTTTTTTAGGATATAGTCAACTATCATCAAGTCCATCTGGAAGCCATAACTCTGGCACCTATCAACTTTTCCCACCCACCACCAGGACTCCTGAATTCCAACAAACCACAGGTCCATATTCTAATTTTTATTCTCAGCTCGACAAGTCAAGGGGCAAATGTGACCTCCAAATCCCCACGCCCCCTATATATTTTCTGAATTCACCCTGGGGTGTTTTATAAAGTATTTACTCAAAGTAAAGTGCCTAGGGGCACATATTTCCATTCACTAACCTTGCTCAAGTTTTTAGCAGATACCATTTTTTTGTCAGATGAAAAATTGTTTAAATTTAAAAGAAAAATTCAAAATTAAATTTGTAACAGTCTAGAATCGCATCTTGTGTAATTTTTTTTAAGGACCTGGTCTACTATCATCAAGTCTAAACGGAAGCCCTCACTCTGGCACCTACCCACACCACCCAACCGCCAACACGATATTAGGATACCAACATACCACAGGTCTGGATTATAATTGTTTTTCTCAGCTTGGCAAGTGGAGGAGCAAATGCGACCTTCAAATCCCCCCTCCCTCTGAATATTCTCTGAATCCACCCTGGGGTGTTTTATAAAGTACTTTCTTGAAGTAAAGTGCACATTTTAACATCTACCCACGTTGCTCAAATTCTTAGGGTCACTCCAAATACCACGTGGGCAATTTTTTCTTCTTTTTGACCCCCCTTTCGTAGACGTGCGTAAACTTTTGACGCCCCTCCCCCCTTTCACTCCATCTACGTGGACTTATTTTATAGTCTATAAAAATATAGATGTTCTTGGTATTCCAATGCTATGAAACAAAAAGAAGCCGTGAATCGGCCGAAAATTCTTTTTTTTAATGAACTTCATAATAAAATGTGGGAAGTCAAACAATGTACAGAATACAAATCGAATTTCAGTTTTTTAATATTACCCCCCTAGATTTGTTTTATAAATTCGCAAACAACCCCATAAGTTAACAATTCGGTTTTGCGAGTTTCAGGTGCTAAGTATGATTTTTTTGCAGTTTTGTTCGTAAAATTTGTTTCTAATAGATAAAATACTATTTTTTACAGATTAGATGTTTACGTGAATTTCTTAAACAATTTAGTTTTGTTTTCAGCAGTTTTCTTTTCTATTAGAGTTAGAAAGTCGCGTTTTTTTTTTAATTTTTCCACTTTCCATTAAGAGCCAAGCAATAATCGATGAAATTTTAACAGAAATCATAGTTCCAACCATACATTATTATTTATATTGATATTATCTGAGAATAATGCTAGAAAGTCCTAATTTCCTCTAAAATTTTTCACTTTTTGTCCACTTTTCAATTACACTGAGGCAATGATCTATTCAAGTTGACTACCATAGTTATTTGAAGAATTTATTATTTTTATCATTTTTAATAATATTCTCTCTGTACAATGCTTGAGAGGTGCGGTTTTTTCTGAAATTTTCACACTTGCTCTGGATTTTTTGTTATAACCAAATGATGAAAAAATAATACCGAGAATAATTTGTTATGGAATCCTCCTTTTTGTCAATGTATTTTTCTGAAATGAAAGGAATATTCAAAATATTCTGCTAATTTTTTTTCGTGGATCATATTATAAATGTAAAATTCCCTTGATGATAAAAATTCCATTATATGGCGCTGATTATTGCCTCGCTCCAACGAAAAAGTTGACATAATTGGAAAATTTTAGAAAATGATCCAGCATTAGTTAAAGATAATTTGATTGAAAATAATGATAAATTATTTAAACAATTATGTTTTTTAATTCGAATTTATTTTACCTTACTATCAAAATCAAATTGGTAATGATCAAGAACTGGGTTTTTTCAGAATTTTCGCGATTATGATTAAAAAATACTACATATGATAGCTATGTGTACCCATGCGTTCTTGATTTTGGGTACATGACGAAAATTCATATTTTAATTGCATTTCTTTCAATGATTGAAACATACAGTTTTTTCTCGCTCCGAATCTCTGAATCAAAAATGTTGCCAAAATACATCGCATACAAATCTCTTTGTGGAAAATTTTTCTGTGCAGATTTGAAGGTAGCTTTTTTATTTACAGCACCAAATCAAGGACCAAATATCCACCGCGAAAAATATAAGAATCCACCTAAACCGGTAAGAACAATTCTATTTATTGAATATCAGTTTCTAATGTACAGAAAAAAATCGAGTACTATAACATAATTGAACCATATTTGGTGCATATTGAGCAATACGAAGTATTTTCCACTGGAAAAAGTCCCAAACCAACGAATTTTTTCAAAATGAAGCTGCAATTGGAAAACGAGGAATTATGTCTTAAATTATGCGAGAATCATTTAATTACAACTAGTGATGAACTGGCGAGTGGAATGTTTCGAAAAATGTCTAGCTTGTAGACTGTTCGTTTCAGAAGCTAATTTCATCATAATTTTCAATTGTAATTTTTATTCAATATCATTTTTTGAATGATATTTTCCACTCTATCAATGAAAATCAATAATTACTGCGTGACTGAAATATTTATCAAAAAAATGTTCTTTTGAAATCGAAATTTAAGATTCTGAAAAAAGCACATCCACCATTATTATTTTGTTGGCCAAACACGTTCGCGTTATAAAAAAAATATTCTTTGACGAAATAATTTAAGTGTTCTGTTTTTCAAATTATAGGAAATGCTTCCACAGGATTGGTGGATCATCGATGGCGTAAAAGGGAGATACTATTTTGAATGGTTTCTTCCACAACGTCCATTGCTGCTGGTAAATATGGATCCGGAGAGAGCAGCGTGGATGAAGATACGCATACTGACCCCAGGTCCAGATTCCAATTTATATTCTCAACTCAGATTTTTAATCAAACTTTGTCATAATCATAATCTCATAATCTATAAATCAAATTGTTATTTTT
Organism: Andricus quercusramuli; assembly: GCA_932178445.1. Lineage (NCBI taxonomy): Eukaryota > Metazoa > Arthropoda > Insecta > Hymenoptera > Cynipidae > Andricus > Andricus quercusramuli. Next base: position 522,937 of record CAKNXH010000160.1, on the reverse strand, counting down.
TAATCTAACTTAAAAGTATAACTTGAGTTCATTTTCTAAGAAAATATAGCTTTATTATCTAAATATCAAACTGTTCGAATAAATAAAAGAAAATCCCGTTCAGATACTCTCCCGTGAATTGGTCAAATGTAGAGTAACTTTTTTTCTGTGTTTTTAGCAAATCATTTTATTAATCTGTAATATAATTAGTAACTACGTTTTTTCCCACAGAATTGATACGTGCTGGGCCAATCAAGGTTATAGATTTTGATGTATTATTCCGTCATGCAGAACAAATTGCAATATTTCATAAAGGAAAGTGGCGCAAATCAAAATCTAAGAAGAAACTAATAAGAGGTAATTTGAGAAATAAAACATAATCTAAAACAAATATGAGAGAATTTTGCATCAATCGTCTAGATTTTTCTTCGCCCCGTAACGTTTCGTAGACACCCCCCCCCCCCCCTCCGCCTAAGATCTAGATTCCAGTTATTAGTCTCAGCTTTTCAAGTAAAATGTAACCCTTAAATTCCCCTCCCCCTAAAAAAAAAATCTCTGGATCGGCTGCTGTGGTGCTTTGTCAAATAATCTTCACTCGAAGTCAAGTGCCGAGAGGTACAGTAAAGTTAATAGTAACCGACCACGCTAAAATGTTTAGCATATTCAATTTTTTTGACCAGTAAATAATTCTTGAGTTTGTAAAAAAATTAAAAATTCAATTTCTCGAACAATTAAAGCCAGATACCAGCATCGCGAAATAATTCTATATCTCATTTTAAAATCCGGTGCATCAGTTATTAGTAGACTCACAATTTCTTGCACCTCAATATTTTGAAATTAATGACTTTGTGAAAACTTTTATTAAATCAATTACTATTTTTTTTCTATGGAATCAGATGACGCTATGGAAATCCAACCTATGCCGTATGATGTACTGATACGAGGTCCAACAGTGTACGCACAATATCACGAAGTCCGCTTATCAGGCAAATCTCACGGCGATTTTTACGCGTATGATCCACATACGAAGTAACTTCTTCATCCAAGAGGTAATTTAAAAATAAAATCAATAAAAATGTTAAACTACTACAATAAATAAAAAGATTTAGCAATGATACGAATTCTTCTACCATATTCAAATTTTTTAATTCTTACATTTCCCCAAAGAGGATGTATTTATTTTATGTGATAGGTAGATTTCACCGTTTAAATACAACAACAATATTCGAAGCTTTTACAATTATGTCTAATTTTTTATATTTGAATTAATTCTTTCAGAAATTGATTTTCTGAGAGAGCGTATGATTCTTAAAAAAATGGAAAGAGAAACATTCCTTAAAATTTATCATCAGTAAACGTACTTAATGTCATCTAAGTTCGTAAAGTTACTTCCACTTACCCCCCTTCTTCACCCCCTTAGAAAATATAATGTACTAAGCGATTTATGGACGGATTCTTGCTGTTACTACCTACTATCTGTTTCAAAAATCCTGGCCCCTCTACAAATCATTGAATATCTCAATAAAAAAAATCGCTTAAAAAAAGGAAAAACATTTTGCCAATCCTCATTTCATTACGAATAAGTACAATATCATTTGATTGCGATGCGCCCATAATTATCGATGCAAATTGGCAGTGAAGGTGAAAAAACGTGGCTAAAAGCACCTTTTATACCTTGGCCAACTTTCAACCGTTCCATTTCGTGGAAAAATGCATGACTCGTTTGGCAAAAAATCGAGTAGTCAACTTGATGTTTTAATTGTGAGTACGTTCTCGAAAAATTTAAAAATATTTATAACTTTGGTGTCGACAGTGAATAAAAGTGAAGGATGCTAACTCAGCTTCTAATCAAGCTGGAAGGCTCTACTAAGGCTTGAAATTTTTCAAAAAAATCAACAAATGCAATGGTAGGGTTTTTCATAAAGTTGATTACATCATTAACACGCTATTGCATATTATTTTTTTATGTTTTTTTTCCTACGGTAGTCGACCACAATTGTATACGAAACGTTGAAAGGGTTGCGATCCACTATTGTCAAAGTCGGTTGACCTACGCGGCACATTCTACTAGATGTACGAAAGTTGAAGAAAAAAAGGTCACTTTATGAGGCAAAGGATCAATCAGGATATCGTTACCCTGGATCCCGCTGAGAGTATCATCGACTACTTTTGTGTCTCCAGTCCCAAAAAAACTGGAAAACCAAAATGTGCGATAGCGTGTTTATGATGTAATTAGCTGTTTTTAAAAAACCAACCATTGAATTTGTTGATTTTTTTTTAAAATTTCAAGCCTCAGTAGAGCCTATTAGAGCTTATTAGAAGCTGAGTTAGCATCCTTCGCTTTCATTTACTGCCGACACAACAGTCATAAATATTTTTGAATTTTTCGTAAACGTACTCACAAATAAAACATCAAGTTAACTACTCGATTTTTTGCCAAACAATTCATGCAGTTTTCCACGAAATAAAACGGTGGAAAGTTGACCAAGGTATAAAAGGTGCTTTTAACCACATCGCAACATCGCAGAAGGGCGTAAGTGCCAAAACCTGAATTTTTCAGGAGAAGCAAAAAACTGTTTATCTTTCGCGGAATTAGTTTTGAACAAATTAACGCGAAAACCCTTCGAGGTACTGCTAGGCTTCATCGAACCGTGTAACGAAAATTTTGAAGGGAGCAATTATCTTCGACAAAAACTTTGTCAAAGGGACGACATGTAACCAAAAAACTTCAATTTTCAATCATAAAAAGTAACGTAACTATTTTATTTTTGAAATAAAAAAAAACACAAGAAAGTGCCTTCGAGCTATTGGTTATCTCTATTGAATCGCGAAAAGAGGGCTCCAAAAAAAATAACCATGTGCGAGAAAATCCTTGTAAAATAGCAGCGCATCCTAAAAATTCTAATTTTGACACCTAAAAAGTTGCGTAACTGTTTCATTTTTTCATTCAGAGAAAAAACAGGAGAGTACTTTCGAGCTATTACTTAACTCTATTGAACCGCGAAACGAACATCCTAAAAGAAGCAGTCACATCCGAGAAAATCCGTTATCAATGGTGCGGGGCGTCGCCAAAAACGAAAATGTGGACACACAAAGAGTTGCATAACTTTTTTATTTTTTGAAGAAATTAAAAAACAAAAAAGTTCTCTCGAGCTATCACTTAGCTGTATTGGATTGTCGAAAGAACAGGCAAAAATATTGAATTACTTCATAAACAAAAATACCAAACGTGGATTTTGACCCACTCCTAAATCGAACCGGACCATAATCTTTTACAGAAATATGTGATAGGTGAAAAACATTATCTTATGCCAATAAAACGCATTTCCGAAATTTGGCACTTACGCCCTTCTGCGGTGTTGCCTTCAAATGAGGATTGGCAAGATGTTTTTCCTTTTTTTTGAGCGATTTTTTTTATTGAGATATTCAATGATTTGTAGAGGGGCCAGGATTTTTGAAACAGATAGTAGGCTCTGGTAAAATTAACATTATAGAGAAAAGATACCGCTAACAACCTGAAAATTATGGCCTGTGGGGGAGCATAGATTTATAAAAAATACATGGTTTATAAAGCCGTGAATGATTAATGGTTTGTCCTTAAGTACCTATCATACGAGTGGAACATTTCATTTTGTGCCAAAGATTAGGAGAGCGTGAGTCTGAGCCGATACTTTTTTCTATTCGTTTTTCAATTAAAATTTTTTTGTATAAACGTATTAGGTATTAGGTATTAAGAACTATTACGATGTGAAGATACACGGCAACAGAATTGCGACATAGAACTTAATGCATTAGAAACTCCAATGGGGGAAGTCTGTGTCACTGAGGTGAGAGATATAATTAGGAACTTAAAATGGTTAAGGCAGCTGGTATAGAGAGTATTAGCGCTGAAATTCCCAAATACGATGACGAGTACATACCTCACAGGTTGTGCAAGTTGATAAATGTATGTATCGAGACAGGGGAAGTCGCAGACGAGTGGACAAAAGCGACTATCGTACCAATATACAAAAGGACGGAATATAAAAACAGCTGCAATAATCACAGAGGTATCAGCTTATTAAGTACCGTAAGTAAGATTCACTCATGAAGTCTTATCCGCAGGGTAATAAAAGTAACAGAAGAAAAGATATGAGAAGTCTAAAGTGGGTATGTGCCAGCAGGATCATCTTCACATCAAATATATCGCTTATAACAGATCACAGAAAAAATTATGAAAGTAGGAAGGAAAGTCTTCTGTGCGTTTATTGACCTAGAAAAGGCATTTGACAAGGTTAATGGGAAACTGAGTGACTGGTTCGATATTAAGCAAGCCGTAAAACAAGAATGCTTAATGTCCTCATTTCTATTCATCATATTTATAGACAAGTGTCTAAGAAAAGCCCTCCTCGTAGAAAAAGGTGTGTATCTCGAAACAATGAGGGTACGTGAGTTGGCTTCCGCAGATGAAAAGGCTGTTATAGGAGAATCAATCGAAGACTTGCAAACAATGTTGAGCAAACGAAATACAAGCATGAAGAACATGGGCCTCAAAATTAACGTAAATGTGGTGAATGTGGTTCAAAAGAGACAATAGTTAATACACAGGAAAGAAATCAGTCAAAATGGTTCGGACATGTTGAAAGAATGAATGGTGGACGACTAACGAAACAAATGTATGACAGTGAATTGAATGGCAGTATGGCCAGAGGCTGACCGCGAAAAGAATGTCTAGAATGTGTGAATGAGGTCTTATTCTCAGATGACATAAGAAGCCATAGAAACACAAGACCTTGCATGAAAAAATGCATGAAAGTACCTGCGACACCTATGTGTAAAAAGTAGAAGCTGTTAATTTTGTTTCCTTCCTGTAAACTCTCCGCGCCACCATATGCTCATTTTGTGTAACTCTCTCTCTCTCTATGTATCTATCTATCTATCTATCTATCTATTAAAAAATATCTTGTAGAATATGCACGTCTTTTCTTATTCGCTCTCAAACTATATTGTGAAATCCAGCTACCATACCAAACATGGTCCTTCAACACGGATAGCTGTTTGTCAAGTCAAGTGAATTCAAGTTTAGTGCAATGTGTGAACAATTCAGTGCAAATGTTGACAAAAATCGCGTTTGAGAACTTTGAGAAAACGACGCGGTCCTTTGGCTACAACGAGGGCGTGGTTTCAAAACTTCGTCACTGTTTGCTACAAATCACAAATTCCATTAAGGGTACGTATCCCACATTTGTTGCTACTAGACCGAATTTACAAATTCCTCTTTTGGCTAGTCGTGGTGCATCAAGCACTTTCACAATATGGAAACTACAATCTCTGCAATTTCGCCTAGTGAAAATGGTTCGGCGGACTTCTCTCTGATATTCGCTTAAAGCGCTGGAAGAATATCAACCTCGGACGAAGCTGCAGGAAGTCATCGGTTCGAATTATGTCATCTTCTGCAAGGATTGGGTCAAAGAGAACTTCGCCTCGCTCATCGCATCACATTCAAGGCAGAGTTCAGTCATCGCAGCCATTTTCGACTCTCGGAGGAAGGCGTGTCTCATCGAAGGTCACCTAAGCATTACTTTGTTTATCCATTCCTCTTCCACTTCACACATAATATTCCCTCTGATGGTTGATTTGAATTGATAGCCTTCAAAAACTAAAAAGGAAAGGCTAATTACGCAACGCGAGTCAATACCAGCCAATCTAAATTTTGTAAGAAATTTTTTAAAGAAAGTTGCGGAAACGAATATCAGTGAAGGAATCGCGTTACCCTCTTTAGGAAAAACCGAGCTGTATATGTTGGATATATCACATAACCCAGGGATTCATAGAATTTTAGGAATGCCAGGCTGTGTTGGATGAGCTGACTTACGAAGAAGAAAACAATACTGTTTATCGTAAACTATTCGAATCTCCGTAATTTGAAATATTAGCTAAAGCTTGTATTTTACCGTCTCAGGGAACTCAAATTGATCAAGATCAGAACGCGTAGAGAAACAATGTACCCAACCATAGCCACAATGCGCTCCCTGTCCAGGGTGTTAAACTACCGACTATAGAGTTGCCAAAGTTCAACGGCGAGCTTGACGATTGGTAGACACATTCACATCCCTAATTCACAAAAATCAGCAAATCAGTAACATTCAAAAGTTTTATCATCTAAGGGCAGCATTGGGAGGCACTGCTCAACAAGTAATTAACGTTAAGTAATCGTTTTGATAACGAAAATCTCTTGATGAACAATCACATCCAGTCTATTTTGGAATCTGAGCCTGTTCAAAGAGAATGCGCTTTTCAAATTCGAAAAATCTTAGACAATCTGAACAAGCATTTGAGGTCCTTGCAGGCACTTGATCATAGAATCACTCACTGGGATGTTTTATTAGTTTACGTTATTTCAAAAAAATTAGACGAAAGCACTGCTAGAGTTCGGGGAAAGGAAAAAACTGAAAATGCAGTTCCTCATTAGAAGGTCTGACAAAATTTCTGAAATATTTAGCTGAGATATTGGAGACTTTCGAAATAAATAACTTGCAGTTTGATATAAACGTGAGGCCTAAGCCTAGCATTTCTAACCCTAAACCTGAAGTGGAATCTTATCTTGAAAAAAGCGAAATTGCTTATTTTGTGATATGGAACACCACGTTTAAGATTGTCGGAAGTTCCTTGAACTCGTGCCTCATCAAAAGGCTGAAAAGGTGAGTCCAGTAAAAAGCTCGTCAACCCCCCTCGAGAAGCTAGAACTTCCGCTCAGGTCAACATAAAAAATTGCGGAATTTTGTCTACTGCCTCGCTGTTCGTAGCTAACGACAGTGGTCAATTTCTTCCAGCTCGTATAATTTTGGATAATGGTTCTCAAATTGGTCTTATCTCAGCAAAACTGTGTAATTCACTCAATCTCCCAAAGATTCCAATGGATGTTACTTTGATTGTCGTGAACAATTTTTCTTCTTGTGTCAATTATAGGTGCAACGTTCAAATTTTTTCCAGGCGAAGCAATTTTATGTTTGTAATTTCATGTCTCGTGCTTCCGGAGATCACAACTCATTCTCCCGAATCGACAATTAGTTCAATTCCTTACAATATTCCCTGTCATCTATCCTTGGGCGATCATGACTACGACAAAGCAGGCGAACCACAGCAGGCGGTCAACACAAACTCAATGAAGAAGGGTAGATTTTGCAAAAAACTCGTTTCGTCTACATTCCGGCAGGTCAAATACCGGACTCTCTTTTTAGTCATCTTTCCAATTCCGCTCATTGCAATCTAACTCATAATGTAAGTGTGGCTGACCAGATGGTCAAGTTTTGGGAATTGGAGGATCATATGCAAAAAAAATCAAAATCTACAGAAGAGAATTCTTGTGAGTCTCGCTTCTCGAATACTTTCAAAAAAGATAAGGATGGTAGATTTTTCGTGACGATTCCTTTAAAAGAAGATCTTAAGCAATTAGGTTGATCCAAAGAGACAGATATGCGTCGTTTCTTGAGGTTAAAAAAAAGGTTAGAAAAAAGACCTGAACTCAAAAAAGAGTATTCACTTTTTTGTCCGAATACGAAAGGTTGGGCCATACTTCAGAGGAATTGAATCAAGCAAAAGATTCTCCCTCTTCTAGGGGCTTCCAGTCCTAGGGGCTGTAAGACCTTGTAGTTGGTGGAGAGGCTTAAGCGTGTGGGACATAAGGGTCAGAAGGACCTCGGCCTACATGCGTATGGATATGAATGAAACGATCCCTATAAGTGGGCTCTCGTGGGTAAGAGGAAAAGGATCCCTATTGACGGACTGTCCTGGCATGTGTGATTATGGTATGGTAGAAGAGTGGGAGAGCATAGCTAGCACGAGCCTTCTGGATCCCTGGATCGAGGCTTCTCCTGGACCGATTTACAGTTTTGTAATCGGGACAGGAATGGCCTGCGACCCGCATAGTAACTAAGGAACAACCCTCCGTTTGTTATGGTGGTACGCAAGCAGATATTCGAACATTGAGTGTCCAGTTCAAGTGGTACCATTGATGTCATACAAATGCTACTATCTGTTATTGTTCCATCAGAAATGTTTTGCTTATATTGGCTTCGATCTGAAGCTCCATCACATCCCCATTTTTAGGTCATAGTGAGACATATATCCGTATCGATATTCAGCAATCCACATAAGATAGTTGGCACTTGTATTAATCGCGTACAAGTATGATTTAACAATGCTTGTAAATTAACTTCAGCACTTTTTTCAGTTATTTTTATACTTGAAGATGGTGGATAACATTTCGTTTTTGAATCTGCAAGATACTTATAATTGATGAAAACGTCAGCATTTCTTACTTTCATCCTTTCGCGAATAGTATCATACTGGCATTTCGATAATTTAGCAGCTTTCATAAGAGCTAATGATTCTTCTTCAGAGAATTTTTGTTTACTATTGTTCTCATTATTCAAAATTCCTTCAATCATTTTCAGAAGATGTTTTTTTCCAGAATCTTTTAGTTATTCATAAAAATATTGCTTCAATTCTTTTTCTGAATAACTATCAGATAACGCTTTTATTTTCCTTCGTTCCGTAGAAGTAAAACAGTCTTCGAAACTTTCGATCGAAGGTCTTCCACCACCTGAGACACGTTTTTTTAAATTAATAGTGAAATTTCCTTGTAACCGTTTAAAAATTTTTTCTAAATACATTTTCTCAGCACTCAATTTCGATTAAAACATTCGAAAGAAACATAATTTGAGTTCATCTTCAGCGAATAATAACATTTGTTGATTTAAGTTGGGATACTTTCTTCTTACATAAGCCATTGAAAAATAAATATTTCTATTACTTTTATCTTCTTTAAGAAGGATATCACATAACACTTGGTGAGAAAGAGTAAGATTTTCCATTTTTAAATGTTTTGTATAATAATTTTGAAAAACCAATAATAATACAATACACTGAGGAATACTTACAAATTATATAAACAAGAAATGATGGTAACACGCGTCACTAAGTTCTATGAGACCGGAAAATATTCTAAACACTCAGCAGAAGAAACGAACGAAGATCGGACAACAAACGAATCGCGAACAACCATTACATCAAAAAATAATATAATACAAAAAAGAACACTTACATACAAGAATAATACAATACACTAAGGAAAACTTACAGATTATATGACCACCAAATGATGGTAATACGTCACTAAGTTGTATGACAGTAAAAAATGTTCTTACCACTCAGCAGAAGAAACAAATGAAAAATTGAAAAACAAAATAGAAATTAAATACTTTGTAACGGAGTTTTTCATTTATCAACATCCTAACTATACTTTAATAAGCTTTTGTATTTTTTCTAATTAAACAGAATATAGAATATTTATAGTACAAAAATGAAACATGTACGCAAATTACGAAACGATAAATTTTTAAAGACCAACAATAAATTAAATATTTAAAAATTAAAAATCTGTTAGTCAAAGCGAATGATGCATTATGAAAGTATATATAAAAAGGTTTCAACATTGGATTTAGGGTTTATAAGTTCAGTGTTAATGGGTTGGGATTTGCAGGTTGAGGGTTAGTGGATTGAGGGTTTATGGGTTAAAATTTGTGGATTTAGGGTTAGTGGGTGTAGAGTTAATGGGATTAGGGTTTATGGGTTTAAGGTTTATGGGTCTAGGGTTTGTGGGTTTGCGGTTAGTGGGTTTAGGGTTTATGGGCTTAGGGTCTATAGGTTAAGGATATATGTATAGGTTTATTGATTGGTATTTAGGTTAGTTGCTTTCAGAAATCTGAGTCTCTTCGAAATTCAACTAGTAACATTTCTAACAAAAATTCGGTCCAGATTTGTGACCTGCAGTTCGTTTTGAACAAAATTAGTGCTCTATCCCCAGTGTGACACAGCGAAAAGGCCTGACTTCGTGCGCAAGGTTGGTGGAACGGAAGCGGGACCCACAGCAGGGGACTCAGCCAGAAGGCCTGACACCATGCGCAGGGTATACTACTTTTGAAGGATGGAACACGAAAATCATTTGTAACCCAGACATGAAGAGGAAAGATAGAGTCACGAAACTGTTCCGTTATAAACGCGATGCACTGATCCTATGCATTTCCTATGGAGACAGAGAGAGAAGAGGGAGAGAAAAAGGGAGAACACTTGTATGTTGTAGGAAATTGGCAACTTGTTTATTTTAGGAGAGCAGAGCGGATGCTGCTTTCCCTGGCTGAAGCTTGTAGACGAGTGACTCAACCAGTCGTTGGCTGCACGCAGGCAGCCAGGCGCGAGAGCTCTCGGTGGAAGAGGGAGGAGCGGCTTTTAGACCACTGATTGGCCCGGCCCCGGCAATGGGATCAGAACAGAGCGGTGGGGACAACATCTTTCCGTGCCCACTATTCATACCCCGAGCGCTCATGGCATTTGTATCTAAGATATTACATTTTTAATTAAAAATTAAAAATATTAATTATGATATAATATTCATGATTTTTAAATAAGTTTCCTAACGCTAACCTTACTTCATTTTCTCGAGAACGGGTTGGAGCTAGATCCAGTGGAACGATTTTTCGGGATTATTTATCTGCAATTAATTACAATTTGTTAATTCAATAATGACCATAGTTACCCAATAACCGTTGTATGATTAAATGAAAAGTTACCTGGAAATGCAGAAGTACATTTATTAAATATTTAATAATTTCATCGGCTGAAAACAATGAAACTTAATTCCAACTAATGCCATTCTCTCGCGCAGTTGAGCCCGCTGGTTACTGGATATTTTTTTGCGGTTTTTGAAATACACACTTTTTAAGTACATACAATACTTGTCTTTACTGATAATTAGATTTTTACATAAACTCTTCAAACAATTTTTGAATGTTTTTAGGCATTTTCTCTTAAATTCAAGTTCTAAGGCGCTATTTGTTTCTAAGTTTTCGAATTGATTTTGAATTTTGAATTGAATTGTGGCGAAAGTCAGTTGAATTAAAAGGTAAATAATTGTTCAAACAATGCATACTCATTCAGAATATTATTCTTTTAGAATAATGCTAGACAGTCGTACTTTTTCTCAAAATTTTCACTTTTATTTCACTTTTAAATTATAGTGAGACAATAATAATCAATTTATGTTAACATAAGTAATTTTCTTCCAACAATTTAATATCATTTATAATAATATATTGTCTTTGAATTATGTTAGAAAGTTGCAGTTTTCTGTTGAAATTTTCCCCTTTTTGTCAAATTTTCACTTAGAGCGCCTTAGTAAAGATAAAAATTTGCAAATCAGTTGAAAAGTTCGGAAAAGCCGCGACGTTCTCACTCTATTCTATAAAAAAATTCCTACAAGCAGTACTAAATTGTTTAAACAATTCATGTAAACAGCTAATTATCAGTAGAAAGTAGTATTCTTTGTAGAAAAAATATTTACTCTTTAAGGGGTGTGGTGGTGGGGGAGGGGAGCTGAAAGGCCACGTTTATTAGAAAATGTTAAATGTTACATTCTCTCTGAATCTGAATTAATAAAATTTTATCAAGTAATAATGAAACTCAACTAAATCACATAGAGAAACGATCAATAGAAAATAAAATAAAGAACAATTGATAATAATTGAAAATTAAATAGTAATAGAGAAGAATTAATAAAAAAATTGGAACAAATCGAACAATAATGAAATTGATGATAATACATATGGAGCATAATTTTTTAGGTGACTCCACCTAAAAAACCAAAATAGCTCACGCTATTTCTTCAATATTGGATTTTTTACGCCCATTGATTGGAAACATTTAAAAAATAAATATTTGATCATCAAAAAGCTTGATCAAGAATCAATAATCTTTTAATTGCTGTCAAGTGTAAAACGCTTTTTTGTAGAGCAACAATTGAGCAAAGAAATCAAAATTTGAATTAATAATAATTTATCCAAAGATTAATAATTATTACTATATGTTGTTGAACGGGAATCTTTGGTGTGATAATATTATTCTTGAAATGATCATATTAATTCGATAGTGGAATATTACTATTTTCTTAACGAAAACGATTGCGCAACATTTTCATCATTATTGAAACAGCAGGATGACGCAATTAGTAAACTTTTCAAAAGACTATGTCACTTTCACAAAAGCCGAAAAATGTAGACAAGACTTATTTACATCACTAATCTTTTCTTACCTCACTTCATTCACGTCAGAAATAATCACTTTGATGCTTGCACAATTACATAAATACCACGAAATTCCATCAAAGATAACAGCACGAACCTGAAGAAGATCACCTACACAAGTCCATATTATAAACGATCGACAGAAAAAAGTTCACTGATTTATTAATAACTGAAATCAGTATATTGCTGAAAAATCTATTCATTTACTAGAGCATAGTTGATATCACTCAATTTAAAATCAAATACCTTTTTTATATTACTCGTATTCTGTTTATTGGTAACCGTAAATATAACAGTAAGAAAAATATTTCCTCATTTTAGAGCTTTAAAACTAGAAGAGAAAACAGTAATACCAAATTGTTGAAACAAATTTGCTAATGTCCAAAATAGTAATTTACGGACTCATTTTGCCATGTTTTAGGGTATACGTTCATCAATATTTAAAAAAATTAAAGTGATGAAGGAAAATCTATTATAAAAAAATCCATTCCGAAAATACTGTAAAATTACTACACAAATTTTTAAGAACATTTTCAGAAATCCTTCCGCTGGCTTTGAGATATTTATGGGGCGAATAAGCCCTCGTTATTTCATCAGTTCATTCGAAAGCATGTTTAATTTATCATGATGACAAAAGAGTGCGTGATCCGTACACAAACACACACATACACATATATGCATATGCTTCCGCGTAGTTGCTTACAACTTTAAGTTTGATTTTTATAATTGAAAAACATTTAATCAATCGATTTGAGAATTTTTCGAAACTCTTAGCATTACAATCCTTCCTCTATAAACAAAAAATTTTTTAAACACGAAATTTTTTTGAAAATATCATACTGTAATGAAATACATTAATTATTTTAATATCTGTAGCAATGCTTTAGATAATATTCTTAAGAAATTATTTCATTAGTCCAGAGCTACAAGCATGCAAAGCTACTAAGTTTAAATCGCTGAAGATCAGCGTTTTTGAACAAAACCCAACTTTGACCCAGTGTGTCTTGGTACTGACTCACTTTTTCGAATAAATTTTTTCATGATTCCATTTAGCTTCCTGATATCTCAGGAGCTGTTTTTTTTTCTTTCAAATTCATAACCTGATTTTTGAAAGGTTTTCTTGTATCTCCTAAACTATTTCAATATTCTCAGTTTGGCTGTTATGGTTTAACACCCTACAGTGAATGTACGTATTTGTCATTTTTGAAAATTCACATGAAAAAGGAGGGTGGTTGGAGGTTTTTAGCACTTTCAAGTAGAACTGATCCAAACCCGAGACTAAAATTTTTAAGGAAAGTAAATGAAGTTTCCTTATTTCGAGCATGCGTTACGAAACGCTTCAATGTCTCGATTCCACCCCACCATCTGAATGTACACAATCATTTTCGGCAATAATGCGATAAATGCTAGTATATATACAAGTTGAAAACATTCAACATTCTCTCAGTTATAGGACCAGACACTCTATCAAAAATGTGTTCTCTGTTTCTATAAGAATGAAGATCCGTACTTGTACTCTCCTCTCAACTCTTGTGACGTTTTTCAATTTTGTTCGTAAGTAGAATGTAATACGTAGAAATATGTAATATGCAGTGCGAATAACTAAAATCTTTAGTCAAGTGTTTCAGTATGTCAAATTGTGGTTGAAAATATGAAGCTACGTAATTTGATAAGAGATTTGATAAAATTGTATAACCTCCTTTCATTAGATTTTACCACCGATTATTACGATCGAAATCATTACTCATAATATTGAAGATATCTTGGGTAACGCTTTATTTGTCGGCAAATGCAGAAAAAAATCATTAAAAATTAAGTTCTTCATGAGTATTTTTCTTCCAAATGATAGTGGAAATCACTATACAGGCTCCACTACATTTTTTGGAAATTTAAATTATCAGCGGAGATGCTGACTTGGCTCAAGCCCGCACCTCCACAATGTCAACAAATTTAGAAAAATAAAAAATCAGATACGACAGAATTTTGAGAATTTGTTGGGCTCTCGAAAGCACCAATAACCAATTAACGAAAACCACCCCTTCTAACAATCAAACAAACCACCTGTGTAAAAACTAAAACTCGAAAAAACAGAAATGCAACAGAATATTGGGCTTATTTTGGGCTTTCGAGTGCACAAAAAAAATTCCCAAAACCACCCACCTATGTTCCTGGAACCACCTCCTCTCCAAAAATCAAGTCTACAAAAAACAGAGTAGATCAGAATTTTTGGCTTTTCTCGGCTCCCGAATGCATGAAAACAGCCTTTAAAAATCAAAAAATTTGGATATAAAGAAATTTAGGAATTTGGATTGTGGAGGTGCAGCTTCATGGGCTTGTGGTCTTCCCTACAGAATCTTTTGCGATATAATTTCGAGGACAGTATAATTCATTTATTGCATATTTCAGATTCCCAATTTCCCTTCCATAATATCCCATACTCAATTTCCCCTCCCCTAATTTCATCAAGCATTTCCCCCATTACAAACCTTCTCACACCTCTCCTACTTCTCCCTACTCCCTATCGCCAACACTTCCCCTCAGCCACGTTACTTTCGTCGTAAATCGTTTTCTTCCTTTTCGACAGAAATGTTCGAAATCATTTTTTAATTTTACTTAAACATAACTGATCTGATAAATTACATACCCATTACTTACGCTTTCCCATTCCCCAAACTATGAATTTTAAATTTCGGATAAATAATAAAAATAAATCATTTTTGTGTATCGATAATAATGACTTAAAAATTGAATTATTTAAATCCTTGTGTGAAAAACATTTCGTAGGCAATTTCTCTATGTATATTTGAAGGAAACTCTTTTTTTTTTACAGAATCACGTCCACAACCATCGAGTCAAAATGAGAGCTCTAATGTCAAGGAAGAACCGTCTTTCCATCCTAATAGCAAGTTGCGCCTACGCCAAGATACCACAGGTCCACATTCTTATTTTTATTCTCAGCTTTTCAAGTGGAGGGGAGAATATAACCTTTAGATACCCCTCCCCAAATATCCTCTGAATCGGTCCCTAGGGTTTTTCATAACACAGTCATATATTGTGGGTAACGGTAAAAAAATTTTCGGTACTGATAAAAAAATTTACCGGTACCGACAACTTTTTTGGCGGTTTTTCAAAAAACACACACTTCAAGCATACTGAAGGAGCTGTCATGTATTTTGGGTTGAGTTCACGTGATTTAAGAGTTATTTTGTCAATCTGGGACTCAAGACGTATGATTAACCGTGTGATCATGGGGTTATTTTGATTGGCCCCAGAAATGATCTTAGAAAAACACCTATTCCTTTTCAACGTCTTGTAGAGGCAGGAAGGCATCCCTGTGACTAGTCACCAAAAATAATTTTGATCAAAACCCTAACTCATTTCAACATTGCGTGGGAGTGCAGTATTGGTGGTTCCGATCAATTTTGTCTCAAAATCGTAGAAATTTTGATAGGAATGACCTAGAGGGATTCGTTTTCTTTTAAATTGAAGATAAATCCTTAGCCAATATACGAAAAATGTAGAGAAAGTGTAAAATAATGTTCTGAGTTTGAAAATCAACAAAATGCTACACGGGGGTTTTTGGGCCACTGACTTCCAATCCGAACTCAAAATGTCATAATTCCAAATGTTGAATCAAAATTATAAGAATAAAACCATTTGGACTGAAAATTGCTGCATTCGGGTTTTCCGGCTTGCTTATCTTAAATCCAAAGTCGAAATGTCAAGATTCAAATTATCGGACCTGATATCACGTGCTATGTATGTCACATGAAATATTTTTGCTGAAAATCACACAACTTGAAAAATGTTCCAACATTTATTTTAGAAAAAATTTCTGCTATGAAATACTTATGAATTTTGATTTTTTCAGTACAGATTTGAAATCACTGACCCAAAAAACTCCCGTGTAGCATTTTGTAGTCATATGAGTATAGTTTTTAAAATTGTGATCTGCCATTTTGGATACACCATTCTTTGTCTTGATATTTTGATTTTGGATTTGGAATCGGCAACCCCAGAAACCCTGATATACTCCACATGATGAAATTTGCTTTGATTAAAATAATGCATTCCGAATAGGGAATCAAATAGCGAATTCCACCCTCTTTTTCTCAGAACCATCAAGTTCTACAATAATTTACAGGTCGGATTCAGAATCAGCATGCAAAAATCCTTAGAAAAACGTATGTAGAACGTAAAATCTACAATCTAAACGTCAAAACATTTTTTTTTACACTTTCTCCACATTTTTCCCATATTCGCTAAGTATTTGTCTTCAATTCGAAACAAAACAATCATGCATCTAGGTAATTCCTATCAAAAGTTTAAAGATTTTTAGTCAAAATTGATCAAAACCGCCCATAGTGATGCTAGAAAACAGCACTGTGACAGGTCACACAAGTAATGTAAGTCAATTCTCTACCCTTTTCCAACATCTTGTTTAGGCGGGAAAGCACCCCTAGGACTGTTCAATAAAATAACTTAGGTCAAACCTCTGTCCCTGTATCTTCCTGATGCTGTATCTGTGATTAGTCATATAAATAATTTCAGTTTTTCCCCTAAACTTCTCCAATGTTTTTTAGTCTGGGACGTAAGCTGTCAAGATGCCCAATATTGAGTACCAAACAGTAGCATTAAACTCATGAGAGGAAAATTAATTTTTCAATATTTTTTACCTTGTTCGAATTTTTGGTAGGCACCATTTTTTTTCACACGATAACAATTTTTGGGATTTGGAAGAAAAATTCAAACCCAAATTTGTAATTGTCTTGAATCGCGACACTTTGAATTTTCCGTTTCCATGCGTTTATGATTAATAAATATTGCATTCAATACGGGAGAACCTGCTCATCGATAGATTTGTCTGTAAAGACGCAGCATCCTAACAGCGTTCAGTATCGATGGCCTGGATCGATTACCGGGAAGCTTTCGTTTCAACCTCCTATAGACTACATTTACTATCTCATCTGGAAAACATCGCGTGATCATTAACAGTGTCACCTGTAAGAGAGGTGTGTTTCAGGGTGACACCATCCACCCTCTCCTCTTTTGCCTCACATTATTGCCACTATCTCTCGCACTTCGCCAATTTTGAAGGGTACCTCTGCGGCAAACCTGGAAATCGAAAGCATAAGGTCGCTCATGTATTTTACATGGCTGATCTTGAGATCTATTCTAAAAATAAAGCATTACTACATCTAGATCTAGACATTGTCAAAGAGTACACTTAAGAGATTGGAATGGAGTTCGGATTAGAGAAATGCGCCAAGGTTTGTATGAAGAAAGGAAAACTTCATGGCATTCCCGAAGACACTGAGTTCGTCAAAAGAGACGGTATATGACACCTTGGCGCTAGAGAGACCTATACATACCTGGGCGTGCCACAGAGCCGCACTCAGGACGTGACATCTATAAAGGATACTCTCCGATGCAGATACAAACGTCTCAACCGACGGATATGGTCTTTCGAACTGTCGGCGAGGAACAAAGTATTTGCGACGAAGATGCTTGCTTTCCAGTAGTACTCTATACATTTGGAGTGGTTCCCTGGTCGGAGGCCGAGCACAGATCGCTCGATATCCGGTCCGGAAAGGTTATGCACATGAACAATAGCATGCACCTTGAGTCTTCTGTTCCGCGACTTTACATCTCACGCCGTCAAGGTGGTCCCCGAATACTGAATCTTGAATGTCTTCACAACAGGGTTATTCTGGGTACAGCACATATAGCCGCAAATGAACAAGATGATCTTTTTAAAATAATCAGGAAATACGAAGAAGTTGACAAAGGGGCGTTTCTGGACAAAGCAGCGGAGGAAACTGCTAAAACACTTGTCGACAACAGGATGCACGGCATCTCCCACAGAAATGTGGAAGATCAGTCGATGTCATCTGAGTTAACGTTTGCTTTCCTTGAATCATCCGGATTGATGTCGGGCACGAAGGGTTTCATTTTGGCATGTCAAGATGGTGTAATTTCCAGTCTAGCATACCGTCGCCACATTTTGAGCCAAGACATTCCCGATGATAGGTGCAGAGCGTGTCATGCACACCCCGAGCATCTAGGACACATACAATCTAGTTGTCCAACTCATACGGGAACGACCTACATCCTAAGGCACAATGCGGCAATAAGAGTGCTTTATTACCATCTCTGTCACTCTTACGGCATTAGCCCTAATAGCTCTTCGCTAAGCGCTCCTAGAGGAATACAGTCCACTGTCGGGAATGAGAAGTGCCGCATACACTGGAACTCCATATTCTCGAAAATTGTTTCTGTTGCGCACTCGAGGCCTGACATAGTTCTCCTTGACTTCGAGGAACAAAACATGTTCGTTATCGAATTTTCAGCACCAGATGATAAAAACATCGCAGCCAAGGAGAAAGGAAAGTAACAGAGGTATAAAGACCTTATAATGAAGTTGCGATGGTTACACCCGGAATATTCCGTTAAACTAATCGTCTTGATCATCGGCGCTCTTGGAGGTGCCAAAGTTTTACTGGTTCATAGCCTTACGAGCATCCCTGCGTGTCAACAAAATGCTGAGAAACTTGTGGGAAAAATACAGAAGGCGGTCGTCCTTGGGTCGGTCCGTGTCCTCAGGATGCACGGGACTTCTGCCAGACCAGCGTATTAAATTCGTTGAAAACTGTAACCACCTATCTCACGGTCGTGAGACGTGCTTACAGCTAAAATTTTACCGCGATTCACACTTTGTGTGAAAATTTTCTGTGTAGATTCGAAGTTCGCTAATATATATTTTTTTTCAGGATTAAGTGGGACCCTTACGCCTGACGCCTTCCATAATACTTACGCACCTACTCCCAGGATATCTAAACATCAACCCACCGCAGGTTAAGTTTCTAATTTTCATTATCAGCTTTTCAAGTGGAGGGGACAATGTTACCTTTAGATACTCCACCAACAGGAAATTATCTGTATTCGCCCCTAGGGTATTTTATAAAGTATTCACTCAAATTAAAGTTTCTAGGGGCACATATTATCATTAACCGGGATTGCTCAAATTATAAGTAGACTTAATTTTTTGTATATGATGGAAAATTGTTGGGATTAGAAGAAGAGTTCAAAATTAAATTTGTGATTGTCTCGAATCGCTTCAAATTCAGAATTTTGCAAAAATACATCGCATCAAAAACTCTTCGTGCGAAGTTTTTCTGTATGGATTTAAAGGTCGCTTATTTTTCACAGGATCAAGTACAGGACCTTCTTATCTATGTGGAAGGCCTATTAAACCTGGCTTCGTGCGAAATCCACAACCTCCCATTGGGACACCTCTACACAAATCCAACACAGGTCTAAATTCTAATTTTTATTTCCAGCTTCTCAAGTAGAGGGGGGAATATTTTATGTGGTATTTACTCGACGTGTAGTGCATATGAGAACACATTAACTGACCTTGCTTGAATTCATAGCAGACACCATTTTTTTATACAAGGAAAAATTGTTACGATTTGAAAGACAAATTCAAAATTAAAAACTGTCTAGACTCGCGTCTTGAGTATTTTCAATAACATTGAAAACATTTATAAGTTTTAACTTTTAATTTGTTTTGAAGGACCTGTTCCACTATCATCGAGTTCAAATGGAAGCCCTGACATTGGCGCCTTTCATCATTACCCACCCGCCACCATGATAACTGGATACCAAAAAACCACAGGTCCAAATTCTAATTATTATTCTCAGCTTGACAAGTGAAGGCGGAAATGTGACCTTAAAATCCCCTTTCCGTCTAAATATTCTCCGAAGCCAACCCTGTGGTGTTTTATAAAGTATTTACTCGAAGGAAAGTGCATAGGAGTACATGTCTCAGTTAACTGACTTTGCTCGAATTCAAATCAGAAACAGTTTTTTATACGATAAGAAATTGTTGGAATTTACAAGAAGAATTGAAAATTAAATTTTGTAACTGTCTAGATTCGTATCTTGAGTATTCTTCATTTCACGCGATTTTTTCAAAAGGGATTACATTCAATACTTACGTGTACCCATACGCTTCTGATGTAGGGTGCATGATAACATTTATCTGTTTTAATTGCATTCTTTAAATCTTCAAAAAATAAGCTTTTTCTCGCTCTAAATAAAAAATTTTGCCTGAATACTTGGTATCTACTACTTCTTGCGGAAAATTTGTCGGTGTAGATTTAACGGTCGTTATATTTTTTTAAGGATCTGGTCTACTATCATCAAGTCCATATGGAATCCCTGACATTGACGCCTTCCATCATTACCCATCCGCCACCATGGTAACTGGAAACCAAAAAACCACAGGTCCAGATACTAATTTTTATTCTCAGCTTGACAAGTGGAGGAGGAAATGTGACCTTTGAATCCCCCCGGCTAAATATTCTCTGAAACAACCCCTAGGGTGTTTTGTAAAGTATTTATTCTAAGTAAAGAGCCTAGCGGCACATTTCAACATCCACCGACATTGCCCAAATTCTTAGGGGCAGTCCATATACCACGTGGACAATTTTTTATATTTTTTGACCCCCCCCCCCTCCCCACTCGTATACAAGCGTTAACTTCTGACGACCCCTCCCCCCTTCTACTCTATCCACGTGGATTTATTTTATATTTTATAAACATAGATTTTCTTGGACCGAAACGATCAAAAGAAGCCGGGAATTGGGCGGAATTTTTTTTTCTTTATTTTCTTCATAATACAAAGTAGAAAGTGAAATGTCAATATTAGGTGAATCAACTCGAAACTCAATATTTTTCTTCAAAATTATCTACAGAATGCAAATCAAATCTCGTTTTCTGAATATCACCCTCATAAGTTTGCTTTCTAGGGTCCTAAAAAACCCCACAAGTGAAAAATTCGATCTTGCCACATCTTGGTGCTAATTATAATTTTTTTGCAGTTTTTTTCATACAAGATGTTTCTACTACACAAAATACTATTTCCACCAATGATTGGAAGTTTAAATAAATTTTTCAATCAATTCAGTATTATTTTTAGCAATTTTCTTTTCGACTAAAGTTAGAAAGTCCGCAACATTGGTTATTCGAGCCTACTCTTCAATTAGTTATAAACAATGATAATTCGTTAATGTTGTCAATGATAATATCATTAATAATAATAATAATAATAATAAATTGTTCAAGCAAACATGTTTGATAACTTTAATTAATTGTTACCTCACTATAATTAAAAATTGGACCTTTCTAACTCGATTCTAACAAGGAAAGTGCCCGAGGTGTACCTTACCGATTTTCTTCATTCTGTTATATGCTGCAATACATAAAAAAATAGTGAAAACTTTTTTTTTGTTGATTATCGACTCGTCGAATCAAGAGGTGGAAACCACTTTAAAATTCTACCCCCAAATACGGTTTCTCTTCGATATCTCAAAACTAATCCGAATTTTGTAACCAAACAAATTTTAGCCCATTTCTTACAAAAGGACGCTCATTGGGAAATACTTTCCACACGAGGGGTGCAACCCTTCTTTTTCACAAGGGTGAATGTAATTTCTCACAATTTTATACAAAACCTTTTGAATCAGCTGTACTTCACTTATCTTGTACTTTAAAAAGAGACTGAAGTTTAAAAAATCCAACCTCGAAGAGATTTTCAAAATAACTATTTTTATTGGTAAACTCTGAGGGTGCTTTTCATTTCTTCAATGGATGAATTTGGAAGCAGCCGTTGTCCACGTGGATTACGGCTGGACCACCTTAGCCCCCTCGTGGATAATCGTGGACTTTTACCATACATCCCGCCAATCCAAAACTGTCCACGTGGTATATGGATGGCCCCTTATTAAGCATAATTTTTTTATACGATGAAAAAATTGTTGGGATTTAGAAGAAGAATTCAAAATTAAATCAGTAATGATCAAGAACCGTGCATTTTCAGAATTTGCAATTTTAGTAAAGTATGATCATGATTAAAAAAAGATTAGATTTAACAGGTATGTGTAGCTATAGGTTTGTGATCCTGGGTAAATGATAAGAATTCATAAGTTTTGTTTGCATTTTTCTCAATCTTCAGAAATCAAACTTTTTGCTCGCTTCAAATCAAAAGTTTTGCCAAAATACTTCGCATCCAAAACTCTTAGTAGGAAAAGTTTTCTGTGCAGATTTAAAGGTAGCTTTTTTTATTTACAGCACCAAATAAAGGAGAAAATCTCGCGCAGGTCAATTATGAGAAGCCACCTGTTGCGGTGAGCCCAATTCAATTTATTGATTATCGGTTTGTGATGTACAGAAAAAATCGAGTATTCAAACACAATAGAGCCATAATTGGTTGATATTGACCAATACAAATGTTGAAAGCAATTCTTTAGTTTGTCAGGTTTGAGACTGATCAAGATCTGTGTGCTATACTAGTATTTTTTACTGCAAAAAGTCCCAAACCAACACATTTTTTTTAAATGAAGTTGTAATTCAAATTTAAAAAAAATAAATTATGCGAGCATCAATTCGAAAACTTGTTCTGAAAGTAAGGGTTTCAAAATGTACTGAAACCTGTTTCGGTTGTAGAGTTTTCCTTTCAGAACCTAATTTCATAATAATTTTCTGATCAGTTCATGAAAAACATAAGGCTATGATGTTTGCAATTCAACAAAATTTGATTTCGGAAAAAAGCGCTTCCATCATCATTATTTCTTCAGCCAAAACACGAGCGTTTATGGGAGAGTAATATGTCACGGAAAAAATTTAATTTTTCAAATTATAGAAACGGCTTAACGGAGACTGGCAGTCCATGGCTGGTGTTGAAGGAAAATTCTTTTTTGGATGGTTTCTTCCAAGACATCCAACAACACTGCTGCCAAGTCTAGATCCGGCCAGAGCGGCCTGGCTGCGTATACGCATACTCACCCCAGGTACACATTCCAATTTATATTCTCAACTGCTCAAGTAAAGGGTGAAATATGAAATTTAATTTTTTTTATGATTAGTATTAGCTCGAAGTAAAGTTTTTCGGGACATATGATATTATTAAACGACCTTTCTCAAATTCTTAGTAGACACCATTTTCTTGAACAATGAAAAATTGCTGGGATTCAGAAAAAAAATTCAAAATTTATACGCTTGTGGTCTAGAATCGCGTCATTTGCGAATTTTTTACTTTGCGGTGAATTTGTAATAATTATCTTTTCTCCGACTCCAATATGAATAATCGAAAGGTGTGATCGTAAACGTTCATCAACGAATCAAATTTCTATAACTTTCGACTCAATTGATATCATTAAGTTTTCCTTCCTGACTCTGACGAGGTTAATTGTTTTTTTTCAGAGTCCACTAAAGAATCACAAAATTGCTGCGGTTTTTCTAAAAGTGATTTAATTTCCTTCAAAAACTGCATCACTTTTCTTCTCCTTTTTTTGTTAACTATATACTTCTAGAAAAAAAGACATCCCTTGAGTTTTCTCAAAAATCTCAAGAAATTCCGTTTGCATTTTCTTAGAACTGTTTGAGAGTTTTGAATCAAATTTTGTTGTCTCCTATTCATAAACTAATATTCTAGGAATCAACTTGTCAGGTTCTGTTCTAAGTGAAAAAATTAATTTTTTACTACCATCACTGATAGGTGTAGTTCTTTGTTCCAGATAAAACATAGCTTGATTTCGTTTTCTAAGAAAATATAGCTGTATTATATAAATATCAAACTGCCTCAGCTATTAGTTGTACAAATAAGTTGTACCCGTTTTAGGCAATTTTTTTTTTATTAAAAAAATTCTAACCAAATTTGAATTTGGTGTTCAGCTAATCTGTTCTTTAACGAACGAAGAATGTGGAAGTCGGACTGAGCAATGTCTGGTGAGTGGAGCAGGTGTGGCAGAATTTTCCATTGCAATTCTTCTACGGTTTGGCGGACCATGGCACTTTTATGTGGCCTAGAGTTGTCGTGCTGTAATCTTCGTCCATGTCCGGAATATGATCTGTTCTCTTAGATTTTTTCGCCGAACGGTTTAGTTGGAAAGAGTAATATTGCAGTAGGAAATTCTGCCACATCCGGATTACTCTCCAGACATTGCTCCGTCCGATTACCACCTTTTTCGCTTGTTACAAAACAGCTTAGCTTAACACCAAATTCAAGTTGAAGCTGAAGTGCGAAAAATGGTGAATGAATTCATAGCGTCAAAAGGTCAAGTCTTCTTTTTCCATTGATTCCACTAATTGCCTGAGCGTTGGCGAAGAGTGGTAGAAGCCACGGCCATTGTATTCAGTGATACTTGCATTTTGTTAGTTTTGTATCAATATTAAAAAGATGAGCTTGAAACGGGTAGAACTTATTTGTGCTATCCAGCTATACGTTCAGCTGGAACAGCTTAAACTTATTTTCAGTGATTCGAAGTAGTAGATTGGTAGATTGGTTGACATTTCATAGTGAAAACCTTCTGGCCATCATTTAGCAACTCGTAATCTAGAACTGAAATTCTCTGTTTCTAATTAATATGAAAATTATATTTCACCGAACTTCCATTTTCTCTCCCGATGCTTAGTCAAGGTAGGATAACTTACTTTGCTGTGTCACCCTGAAAATATTAGTAAACTCACCAATTCGTACAATTTAGGAGTTTTAAGTAAATTATTTAATTTATGTGTAATATATCTAGTCACTATGTTTTTCTTTAGCATCAATTAATGCTGGGCCAATCAAAGTTCTAGTTAATGATTTCTTATTCCGTGGAGCAAATAAATTTGGAAGATACGTAGGCATAAGCGAGACGAATGCTGAAAAGAAGTGGGTTTCAACGAGAACTGCTATTAAAGGAGGTAATTTGAGAAATAAAACACAATCTAAAACAAATATAAGAGAATTGTAGGTCTGGATGCAATAACCACCTGCTAGAACACGCGCAGAAGTATTGTCCGCGGAGAAAATATTGAAAATTGTTCAAACTTGAGTTTTGACAGTCCATACTTTTAGATAATTTTAGCGCGCATCTTTTTTGCATGGCATACAAATTCGAAGGTTGCTTCGTTTTTTTCTTATTTAAGGAAAACGAAATTTTCTGCCGAAAAAAAATTCAATACCTCTTTGTGTTCAGCTCGCCAGATATTTGCCGGGAATTGATATTTTTTCTTGAAAATGTTATGTAACATTCTTCAACATATTCTACGACCGTTAGATTGTTTACAAAGTTTAGAAAACATTTCGGGGCCGTATAGTGCATTTTTGAGAATATTTCCTTTGAAAGCTTGGATGCATATATACAAAGCCTGAAATTTAACTAGAGAGACGAGCGCAGCACGCCGTACATAGTTTTCACATCGCCCTCACGTTTTCTCCGAATGACTGAAGATCTGAAATTTTTTGAAGAAACTTCTTTGACACCTAAGGAACATTATTCTCATTGACAGTTGTTAAAATTCGAAACATCCTCTGACAAATTTTTTGGTTGTATATATGAATCGAAGATTTGGAAGAAAATATTTTTAAAAATTCACTCCACGCTTTGAAATATTTTTAAAACTTCGTAAACACCCTAACATTAATAGAATATGTTGAATAACTAAAAAACAAAACAGCCTTCGAATTTGGTTGCTATACAAAAAAGATCTGCAATAAGTTTCTCTACACGTATGGACTGTCAGCACTCACATTTAAATAATTTTTTTAATTTGCTTCGCGGAAAATACTTTTTCGCATATTCGGGCGCTAAGGTAGTTATTGCAGTCGGCCCTTTAATTTCGCATGAAAATTCCACTTTATTTCTTCGCTATGTAACGTTTCATGGAGCCCCAAAAACCCCTAAGATCTAGATTCGAATCATGAGTCTCAGCTTCTCAAGTGAAGTGTAACTTTTTATTTCCCCCCCCCCCCCCACACCTCAACATTTTTTTTCATTCGAATCAACTGCTGGGGTGCTTTATAAAATAGAATTCACTCAAAGTAAAGTTCCGAGAGGTACAATTAAGTTAACAGTAACCGATCAATCAAATTTTGAGTATATTTAGTTTTTAACAATGAATAATTCTTAAGTTTGCAAAAAAAAAATTTTTAATTCAATTTCTCAAGCAGTTAAGGTCAGATGCCAGCATCGCGAAATAATTATATATCTCCTTTTAGAATCAGGCGCCGCAGCTCAGATGTCAGTAGAATTGCAATTTCGTGCACCTCAATATTTCTACATTAATTACTTCTTTCAAATTTCCTATAGGATGGGACAATGCTCCGGAGATCACACCTTCACAGTATGATGTACTGGTACGCAATAAACAACCGCACGGAGAATATCATGATGGCGAATTTTACGCGTATGATTCAGAGCCAAAGAAACTGTCCCGTCCAGCAGGTAATTCGAAAACTAGAATATAATCTGAAACCAATATTATAGAATTATTCCTGAATTGACTAATTTTTTTCAAATTGAAGTGTATTTTCGGGCTTTATGAAATCTTCGGCATCCCAAGGTCAATTAAATGTATAATATTTTTGCACGACAAGTGTAGACTGACCTACTCAGTACTTTCAAAGTAAATATTTTTTAATTATCAAAATAATAAACTTGATATTCTTTACAGCATCAAGTTCAAGACGAAGCAATTAAGATCGACCGCCCACCTTATAGATTGACGAAAAATAAAACAATGAAAAATGTAGAACTATTACGATAAATAAAAAGATTCAGCAATGACATGAATTTTTTATGATAATCCAAATTTTCAATTTTCACATTTTTCAAAGTGAACTTGTTTATTTTATTTGAGATTTGACTTGGCCTACGAGATAAAATCTCTCGAACCTCTCTGATTAAAGTGGCTAAGCGGCGTTTTTGTGTTTCGCTTAGACTGTTGCATTTTTTGCGCAAGCCTTTATTTCCCTTTCAGTGATTACCATGGGTTTATGTAATAAGTCATAAGTTGTTGAATTATCAAACATTTCTATTGGGCTTTCCACCTCTTCCGGCTGTTGCAAATATTTGGATAGATTACGCGATATGTGGGAAACGTTGCGGAAACTTGTGCAAAACTCTTACCATATTACTTTTTGTTGATCTATAGAACTCTTTTGGAAATAGTGAATTATACGAATAAAATCGAATTAATGGAAGACGGGGAATTGCAATTCGTTTAAGATTATATTTATTTTTGAACCTCAAGAAGCAAGAGTACAATTTTAGAAGAATCGCATTATTGATTTCTGGGAAAGCTTCTCTCAACATACACATGGTCTGTGCGAAAAGTATTGGGACTGATT
The DNA here is from genome assembly GCA_932178445.1 of Andricus quercusramuli. NCBI lineage: Eukaryota > Metazoa > Arthropoda > Insecta > Hymenoptera > Cynipidae > Andricus > Andricus quercusramuli. The sequence continues at coordinate 495,661 of CAKNXH010000160.1, read as the reverse complement.
TTTGCTAACCGATGGTAAGGGGTGGAAGTTGATAGGGGGTATTATAATCGGTGAGGGGAGATGTTATCTAGGTGAGGAGAAAGGCTTAGTTACCTCCGAGCCTTCGAAGCTTATACATTGTGAAAAAAGTAAAAGCGTGTTGAGTGCTCACGTCGAAAGTCGAGGACATGTCCAGAACACGTGTTTATGATTAGCAAACAAAATTTAAAGATGGCCGAGAAGATGTCGAAGACGAACGACGCGGCGCACATTCTCAGACGACGCATAGCGATGAAAATGTGGCTGAAGTGCGAGAACTTTTGAACATAGAAATGTCCGGTTGACTGTTCGTTTGATTGCACATGAGTTAAGTTTACCAAAATCAATATTTTTAATGATATTCAATGATAACTGACAATTTGCAAATGCGAAAGGTCTGAGCGAGTTAGTGCCGAAGGTTTTGTCGGACGAACACAAGCCACACCGTGTGACGATTCATCGGAAATATTGGAACATTTGAAGACCGATCTACATCTTTTAGACAAAGTGATAACCGGTGTAAAATATTGGAATGTCGAGTATGATCCGGAGACCAAGAGGCAAAGTGCAGAATGGCACACAAGCAGTTCGCCTCGACCAAAAAATGGCTCGCATGAGCAAATCGAAAGGGAAGTCAAATGTTACTCATTGTCTTTTTTGACGCACAAGGTGTTGTCTACAAGGAGTTTGCGCCTGCTGGGCAGACAGTTAATGGAAAATTTCACACAGAAGGGCTTGAACTTCTAGGAATTAGGGTCCGCTGCGTCCGAGAAGACATCGCCGATACCTGGATGCTCCATCAAGACTTTCCTTCGGTTGATTTTTATTTTGTTAGCAGGATAACTTTCAATAGAATTAATGGATTGGATTTGTCTTCGTTATCCTCTTCAATTGTCCGAAACTTGAGGTAAAGCTCGTTAGCCAGCCATTTCAGGTAAAATTTAAAAAAGTTAGAGCATTTTCAAAATCATTAAATTTACTTTTTTTCAAGATTTCAAAATTCTCTGTACAGTTTTTCGTAGTACTCGAGAATACGAACAATTTCTTTCCTCGACTTTTTTTGATAAAATAAAGACTAACAGAGTTGTGTCCGCGTCCAACGTCAGGGTACAGAAAGGGTGCTAGGTAATTTTGAGCATCCAAGAATAAGTAATAACGGAAAGATATTAGTTAACTTATGCTCTGAAAAGGGCTTATTTATTACAAATACTTCTCGCGGATGGAAGCTCTGAATGCAATACTAAAATATTAAAACCATCAGTCTAATCACAGTAGGTAATTACTTATATGGTCAGCCACAATTACTAGACCACATACGACCGATGATAAATGCGCGGCGGTCGATAAAGTAGTAAGCGCAAGCCACTTAACGTTGCGTTGCCATAAGTGCACCGGGTTACCTAAAGCATCGGTAACTTAGAAAAGTATAGGTAATGAAATTAGCATAAAGTCACTTATTACACTCACCTAATGCAAGGTGATTATATTGTGTAGCATCTAAGATCATGGAGTAATTAAAACTACTGAACTACTATTGAAAAATTAATTGATCAATTAATAATTTGAATCATTCATTATTTTCTGGCAAAATAAATAATTTCGATTTCTGACCTTTTTTTTTAAATTTTTTTTGAATGAAAAAGAACTTTCTTTAGTGCATGAACATCTATATATCCGCGAAGGAAATTTGGAAATGTTAATACTTTTTAATTGGATGATTTTCAAAGTTCGCCTTTGAGCAGAACAGCCTAGGTGACATGAAAGGTCCAGCAAGTTGAAGCGCTTTTATGAGAGTAGTAACTGTTCAAGAAAATCGAATTTTTTGATAAGAATTAATAGTAAGATTAGTAATTATTACCATATATTGTTGAATGCAAACCTTTGATATCATCATATTATTCTTGAAAAGAAAGAAATAATTCCACAGAAAAGAAAAATTTTGTTCGCTCGGAAATATTAAATGAGTGAATTAGTTAATAACAATGGGAATTTCTCTCGTTCATTCCACCGTTGTCATTAATTATTCATTTCACGCCATTGAACGTTTAAATCAATATAAATAATGCGTTCAAACACCGAAAATGCAGCACATACCGGTATTATCCATTATTATATTCATAAAAATTAAATAAACAAAGGTAATATATAATAGAAAATTCCATCCAATAATAGTAAATTTACTAATCGTGTGTGTTTTCAAAGAAATATCAATGAATAGATCAACGAAATTTCCTTTTTAAAAATTGACTTTTTTAGTTAAATTTTTTTGTCAATTACGAGAACAATTTACTCTCATTTTGAAATAATATTATAACTGTAGCTCTATTGAAAATCATTCAATCAGTGTTACTTCATTTATTCATCCTGCAATGGGGCAAATTTCAGAATTTAACATATCTTAAGCTATAATTTGTATTGCTAAACTTTACATAATTTTCTTGATTCTGTTAGAATAGAAGCAACAATATTCTAATCTTCTATTAGTATACCCAATTTCTTTCTAAATTGAAAATAATTTTTTAAAGATAAATTCTCTGGAATTGAAATTTAATAATTTCAAATTAGATTAAAATCAAATTCAAAATCCTATTCAACGTCCAATTCTCAAGTTAATGTATAGAATGCCTGAAACCCACCTGCAAAACAAATGAAAAAGAGAAGGAAGGGAATTTGGTTGGTGGCCTTCTCATTCTTCTGTCCTTTTATTTATTTCTGTCCAAAGAAGCAATTTTTGTTTTGTTTTTAGGAATTGCAATATGAGCATTTTGTAGTGGTTGTCCAAATTTGATCGTGTGATTCTTGTTTTATTTTCAGAAATTCTATACATTGATTCTCTGAAAGTTCTGAAGTAATTTTAATTAAATAATTAATATACTTCAATTTTCTCTGAACCTTCAAATGTAGTCAAAGTTCCTCCTCGAACAAAAAAGGATTTTTTTCTATGATAACTGTACATATTTTTTAACCTATTTCACAAATCATAGAGTTTTACGCAATGCATACGATAAGATCTCTTACTTCTTTTACGATACCTGTTTTTCATTATTCCAATGTCATGCACTTGAACTAGTTTTTTGACTCATGCCTCAATATAAAGTTTTTAAGAAATCTTCACAATTTTAAATTAAAAAATATTGGTTAACTAGTTCAGTACTGCCACTTCTCGATTAGAAATTCTTACTACTCTGGCGTAAGAAAATATAGGAAAGTAGAAATGTAAACGAAAATATAATATTATTCTCAAAATTTCTAATTCGAAAATTTGTAGGTATTCTCAAAGTACCGAATTTTTTGGATTCAGCGTCTATGAAAAAGTTTTCTAACATTTTTTGCAGAACTCTTCCTAAAAAAGAAACGGGGGCAAAACTTTGATCCGAACCCCTGGAACCCTTTTTTTGTTATTATCTCAAATTGACTATGCTTGAAAATGTGAAATAAGAGAATTTGTTTAAAATGATTATAATACTAGACTCAAGCTCATACGGCAGAATCAATAAAAAAAATTTAACAAAAATGTTACATTTACCAAATTCGAAGCAAAGGCGGATAGACTTCTTCAAACATTGAGTGATGGTAAATCAATTCCGCAATTTCACAATCTTTGTTTACTCTTCTTCACCCGTCTCGAGCGTCGAAGAAGACAAACAATTTAATATCATCTTCGGATGAAAATGAATATTTTCTATACCATCGCGCTTCAAGTGAATTTGTCAAGAACTTTCATGTTTAATAACTGTATTCATTCAACAAAATTTTTAATTCACCCTAAAAAGCTGAATGACTAACAGGAACCTGTTTTTGAACAATCAAAGAAGTTGACTTCCAATATTGAAATCACTTTTTAAATAATATGCAAGTTTTAAATAATTTCTTCTTCCACCAGAAAAAAACGAATGTTAAAAATAACAGTATCATAACTTTATAAAGACCATTTAGTTTTGCGTACGTCAAATGAACACTTATTTTTATTTTTTCACACCTATTGGAAATCACTGCAACATACTTCTATAGTTATGACTTAATTTTGTATTATATAGTATAGTCATACATTTTTTCGTCTTTACCCACTTGTTTTTGTATATTACAAGATATGCCAATCAAGCTTTTTTTAATCCCTTATAATTAAAAAATGATATGATACAAATTAAAACATTGTGAAGGAATTTATTAACTTCTGTACTTCCAACTATTTATCTAGTAATTGGAATAATGGTTGTCTAAGAATTACAGAATAGCGTGTGTGTTCTGTTTTAGGAATGCTTCCTAAGTATTTCTTCCGAATATGAAAAGATCGTTAGGCCCGCTTTCAAAATAACTCAACAATTGTTGTGATTAATATGGATATTTAGGCTGGAACATTTTTTTTAATCGTTCGGAAATTTGAAAAAGTTAAAATTTTTTACGCATAAAATGTAAAGCAACGTAGAATTTTTAAAAACTGTTCTTTTCCACACGTTTTTTAAAAATTAAAAGGAAGGGGAAAGTCAATCAATATTAAACACGTAAGAACTTTTTTTAGACACAGAATTAATGATTTTTGTCAGAGAGAACTTTACTTATTACTTGTTGCATTCGAAAAAAATCACATAAATCGATCGAAAAGTAACAAATATCGAGTTATTTTAAAACGTAGTTCTAATGAGGCGTGAAGACTATTGGAAACTTTTTTTTTCAATTACTAATGGATATAATGAGAGAAGTTTTGAACTTAGTATACAAATTATGATTTTCTACGATCAGAAACAATCGGTTCATGGGGTACAATATCACTTCTGTTACCGAGTCTCGTTAAAAGTTCTCATCAGCTTCAGAAGGGAATCTCTAATTCATTATACTCCAGGTTATTGTTACGTTAACAATAATTCAATAATCTTGAACGCCGAATCTGAAATAGAATTTATTCATGATTACCTATGCTTTTCAGATGGAGAAATAGACAGCTGATCTTCAGAAGAAGAGAAGGGAAACGGTAAATCATAATTTAAATTCAAAAGGCTTCATTTAATTATGTTGCGTCCAAATATTGACATTTCATGTAATAAAATAATTTTTTTATCGCATTTTGTGATTATTTTTCAGGCCGTCAGATAAATAAGGAAAGATCATCTGCGGATTCAGCAGCACTCAGGAACAAAGTATTTAATACGAAAAGCAAAAGGCAGTTAGGCAGTAGTTGTAACTAATTGCGGATCTATTCATGTTATTATTATTTTTTTCTTATTATTATACCATTATGCCATTTCCCTTTCAGGTTAGGCGCGACTTGCTCAGTTGGAAAATAGTGAATAGGTATATAGGTATAAAGTAGTTCGGTATATGGGTATAACGTATATAGGTATATAGGTGTTAAGTATAGATATTTTCGATTGATCTGGAATTCTATACCAGCAGCCTTACCGTTTTTCAAGTTCTTAATTATATCTCTGACCTCAGTGACACAGACCTTTTCAATTGGGTTTTCTAATGAATTATGTTCTATGTCGCAGCTTTGTTGTCCTATATCTTCACCTCCTAATAGTTCTTTAAAAGAGTCTTTCGAAGCGTCTACCATCCCTTCCATATCATATAGCATTTCACCTTTGCTGTTTCTCATGCTGACAAACTCTGTACTTTTACTTTCCTTCAAATGTTTATATAATAGTTTCATGATTCCTTCAAAGTAGTTGTGTATTTTGTTGTGTGATGGAAAATTATCATCCGATATTTCTTATTAATTTCATGAACAAATTAGATAAACAAATTTCCAGTGGGGACATTTTGAAGAACAATGGACATGGTCACAATGGACTGGAAGCATTCTGATAGCATTCTAGATCTTGAATCTCTCGAGCTCCTTATTTCAGATTAAAGACTTAGGAACTAAAACTTGATCGTGACCAATCAATGAAATCTTAAGAAATTGACAAAGGATTATGATACACAACAAGTGTATGCTTCTTGTTGTTGTACAAATGTCCATATTTAACAATTCCTAAGAAAACTACATTACGAAAATTGAAAGAAACAACAATTACCGAACAATTATATCACTGACTACATTCTTTGAGGCTAATTGCAAAAAACAAATGTTTTCTGCCTTTAAACTTTAAATTTAATTTGTTTATAACAATTAACTCAACAATTTCATAATTTTTTTGCTTTCAACTATGCCTGTGCATAAAGTCTGGCAATGCTGATAATAGAAAAAATTTGTTAACGGAGATAAACAAAAAAAAACGAAAAAATCTACTTTTTTTATTCTTCGCATTAAAATAAAAGTTTAAACAAAAAAAATTCAAAAATCAGGCAATTGAATGATATTATCATAATGCAGACCAAAATATTGAGAAGAACTATATTAATTTCAGCAATGCCAAGCTGTTGTCCAATCTTGTTTTTTTTTTAATTTTCATTCTTTTTGATAATTTCTCAACTTGTTTTGGAATTTTTATTTGAATTGTGGCAAAAATCAATCAAATTTCAAAGTAAATAATTGTTTAAATAATATATGCTTATTTAGAATAATATTCTCTTCAAAATAATGCTACAATGTTGATTTTTTCTCATCAAATTCTCACTGTTAGTTCAATTTTGAGATATAGTAAGACAATAATTAAATTATGTTAACATGGATAATTTTTTCAACAATTAAATATTCTTTTTGATAATAATATTCAAATAATATTAGAAAGTTGCAGTTTTTTCTGAAATTTCCATTATCTGTCAACTATTTACTCGGAGCGCGGCGATGATTAATGCAATTCAATAAACACAATTTTTTAAACAAATTATTATAGTTTAAAACTATCTTCGCTTTGACCAATGCTAGATAGTAGATGTTTTTTCTAAAATTTGTAACTTTTGGTCCATTTCTTGGTCAGTGAGATAATAATTAATACAAGCGGAAAAACATAATTGTTGAAACAATTTAATGGTTTACTCACAAGGAAACCTTTCGAGGTGTCCCTCTCCGATTTTCTCGAAATTTACATATGTTGTAGGACATCAAAAACTAAGCGGCACTTGTTTTTTTATTTGCGGGAAATATTCCCAAGGGGTGAAAACAACCCTTAAAGATCACACCCAAAAATGATTTTTTCTTCATTTTAACGTAAACCAATCAATTATTTTCTTTCAAATCAATTGGATTAAATTCCACTTTGAATTTAGAATATGTGCAGGTATTGTGACCATTAAGGGATGCTACCTCTATGTTTGAGGGAATAAAAACTAATATTTTTTTTGAAAATTTCCGTTACACAAATTGACACTTTTAATAAATCTACGAAAAAACTATACTGTTGTGAAGTTAAGAGGAAATTCTTGTTGACATATTTCAGCATTTTTGTGAGAAAAATTTCTAATGGTTAAACTACACCTCTATTTTCTTTATTAAATTATGCACACAATTTTTTAAAGTTTTTTTTTCAATTCGATAATTACTTTGAGGGTTGTTTTCACCCCGTCGAAATGTTTTCCGCAAATAAAAAAAACACGGGTCGCTTAGTTTCTGATGTCCTACAACATATATAAATTTGGAGAGAACCGGAGGCGTATAATTCGAAAGGTTTCCTTGGTAGAGTAATGCTAAAAAATTGCGGGTTTCTGCGGAAGTTTTAGTTTTCTATTACATGTTTAGATAATTTCAGAAAAAATATATTCACAAAAAAGAAAGGTTGTTTCAAAAATTATTCTCTATATTGTTTGTTTATTATTAGTCCTTGACAAGACACGAGAGCAGATACTTGTAAGCATTATTACATTCTTCGAATAATAATTATATTCAATAATTTAAATTGATTATTACCTTACTCTTCGTAAAAAGTTGACAAAAAGTGGACGAAATTCGAAATAATAATTTATCAACAGATAAATAATTATTACTATATATTCTCTAACAGGAATCTTTGGTTTAGATAATATTATTTCCGAAATGAAAAGAAGTGATCTGTCGCAAGGGACTTCTGCACAATTTATTTACTTTTAACAATTTATTTGTTTTTAACAATCAAACCAAATTCTTCTTTATTGTACTCTCTTAATCTGAAGAAGTAATTCGATAGTGCAAAATTACAATTTGTTTAACAAAAATATATCAATTTACTCAGGGCTGTGAATCAATTAAAAAATTTTATAGAAATGGAAAACTTATCAAATAGAAATGTTTAGTGAAAGAATGTCGTTGTGCAACATTTCCAGCTTTATTAAAACAGTAAGAAGACGGCATTGTTGAACTTTTCAAAAAAACCATTAACTTCCGGAAACGCCGAAAAGAGGAAATCGAGACTTATTTACAGACCAAATCTATTTTTACCTCTCTTCATTCACATTACAGATATCCGCCTTGATGCTTGTACACCTACAAAAAAAAAACCATCAAAGATAAGAGCACGCACCTGACACTGGTCACCTACACTTGTTCATATAAAAAATAATCGATCAAGAAAAGTCCCCAAATTATTAAAAATTAAAATCACTAAAGAATGAGTCAATATTTTCAAAAATTGACTTCAGTAAAATAAACTTATTACTTTTTTAGCTGGCTATTAGTGAAATCCTAATATATTACTATTGTATTTATCCGAACACTCAATTATTGTTAGGTGATCAAATTTTTCCCACTGCTGCAAAAATTTATGTTTAACACTTCTTTGTTTATCTATCATTTTATTTAAAAAGTTTTCGTTTTTGAAAGAAATTTGGAAAGAAATTTTTTTGTTACAAAATCTGTTCATTCAATGGTACATAGTTGATATCACTAAATTTTCAAATTAGGATTCTATTACTAAATTTCAATTTTTTTAACCCTCTCAGGAATATTGAGCATAAAAAAATGAAGGTCGCACTTAGTGCTATCACAGTTTTCAAGAATCCTTTTCCAGACTTCCGGTAATTTGGAAGGTGTTAAATCATTATAGCCGGATCGCTATCCAAGGTAGAAGCCAGGAGTAGGATGAGGCGGATTTGATCCCCCACCCTCGAAATTCTTGAAAAATTTAGATGATATACATATACTCACATTTGAGCAGCTTTATATCTCCCCAGACGAAAATTTATTTGGCTTCGGCCTTGACGCTATCTTTCACAAAGCCGTTTTTGTTGGCTTTACAAATTCTTTAAATTCGATATACTTATAACATGGTACGAGTTGTAGAAGAAAATTTGATGTTGTTTTTTTGAAAACATATAATGAATAAAAGAATTGTTCTGAAATAAAATCAATAAAATAGAGAAACAAATTTAATGAAATACCACTCTGATATTACTCGTGTTGTATCTTTTGGTAACAATAAAGTATAGCACTATGCAAATCATTTCCTCATCCCAAATCTTCATAACTATAAAAGGAAACAGTAATACCAAATTCTTCAAAAAACATTCGTTAATAAAACAAAATTTATTATAAAAAAACTCATTTTGATAATATTATAAAATAAGTACAAAAATTTTGAAGAATATTTTTAGAAATCCTTGCGCTAGTTTTGAAATATGTATGGTGCGAATAGGCCCTCGAAATTTCATCAGTTTATTTCAAAGCGTGTTTAATTTAGCGAGTTGACAATAAAGTGCGACTTCCGCACATACACACATACACACACACACAGATATACCTTGTATCCGATTTTTTTCATTGACAAACATTTAATTGAACGAATCGAGAATTTTTCGGAACTCCTACCATTACAATCCTTCCTCTATAAATAGAAAAGTTAAAAGCAATCAAATTTTTTTTTAAAACCTACTGTAATGAACTGCAGTGATTATTTTATTAACTAAAGTAATGCTTTTGACAACATTCTTCAGGGATGATTCAATCAGTAGAGAGCTATAAGCATACAAAGGTACTTAATTCAAATCGTTTCAGACAAGTGGTTCTGAACAAAACCCAACTTGACCCAGTGTCTTGGTGCTGAGTCACTTTTTCGAATCAATCTTTTTATGATTTCATTTAGCTTCCGGATATCTCAGAGGCTAATTTCCTTTTTTGAACTCATAGCCTGATTCTTTAAAGGATTTCTTGTATGTCCGGAACAATTTCAATTTTTTGCGTTTTGCTGTTATTGTTTAACACCCTTCAATGAATGTACATATTTGTCATTTTGGAAGAATTTACATGAAAAAGGAAAGTGGTTGGCGGGTTTTCAGCACATGTACATAGATCTGACTCGACCCCGACACACAAATTTTCAAGGAAATTAAATGACGCTTCTTTATTTCGAGTATGCGTTACGAAACGCTTCAGTGTCTGGATTTAATCCCACTATATGATTGTAGACAATCATTTTAGGCAATAATGCGATAAATGCTAGTATATATACAAGTCGGAAATATTCAACATTTTCTCAGTCATAGGACCAGACATTCTTTTAAAAATGTGTTCTCTGTTTGTATAAAAATGAAGATTCGTTCGTGTACTCTTCTGTCAACTCTGATCACGTTTTTCCATTCTGTTCGTAAGTAGAATATAATACTAAATTGATCCTATAATGAAATATCTAATATTCGGATATCGACTATATTCAAAAGTTCGTTTTTCGTAATATGTATCCAATTCAAATGCGCATTCTCTCCGAAAACAGTAGAAAGATATGTGACATTCACATCTCATCATTTTTTATCGAAACATAATTGGGGGGTGGTTTAGCCCACGTAATTTTTTGATTTATGTTGGATGGACTCTATTTTATTTCCTTTGTTATAAAACTAATTTCACCAGTTTTGTGTGCATGGATAATATATATTATCATATACATAAAATAAAAAGTGTTTAGGGGTAGCTATCCCCAATAATTTTTTTACCATTTTTTTTCTGACAAAACACGTTAACTTCGCTTTGGTCTCAAGTGCGAAATATGTATTCTTTTTATTTTTTTCTGTGGATTAAGCAATTTTCAGTACATTGAAAAATCTTTAGGGGTGGTTTACCTCCACCGTTTGGTCGAAATCAATTTTGTTTTTATACACAAAACTATACAATGGACACTTGCGACCCTACATATAAAAAATCAAACACCTAAGTCAAAATTCGACTTGAAATTTCGAAGGCGCCCAAAAATCAGGGACTCTATTGACACTCTGCAGTTTTTCCAAGAATCATTTTTTCCCAGAGTCATATTTGCGTAATATTGAGGGGTGTTTTTTAACGTTAAGGGTTGGATCCCAAAAATCGGGTTGGTATTTTTGAAACGCACAAAACTCAAAGACTTTATTGGCAGTGTGAAATTCTCGAAAAGATTATTTTTTCACAAAGTCACATCTGCGTGGTAAAAGGGGTTTGATTCTCAAGGTTGAGGGTTGGTGCCCAAAAATCGGAATTGATATTCTTGAGCAGCCCAAATAAGAGAGACTTGATCCACGATAAGAAATTCTGAAAAAGATAATTTTTCGGGAAATTCGTACTGACTTCTATACACACTGTCAAAAAAAATATTTTTGGGAATTTCACAGTTCCCATAGGGTGCCTGATTTTTGGGCTCCTTCAAAATTTTGTTCTGAATTTTCTCATGAGTGTTTGATTTTTATACGGAGGGATGGTTTTCGAAAAAAGAATTAAGTTTGAGTTAAGTCAGCACCTCCACTTGAAATTTGAATTAAAAAAAAAGTTGTGAAGCCTAAAAATCGGCAATACAGCCCAAAAATAGCCTTGAAAAATTCAAAAATTTGGATATAAAGAAATTCAGGAATTTCGATTTTGCAGGTGCTAGCTTGATAGACCTGTTGGTCTCCCTACAGCTTTTTTACTATTCAATGTCGAGGATAGTATAATTCCGTTTGACAGAAATGTCCAAAATTACTTTTCAATTTTATTCAAACATCACTGATCCGGTTAAATGACGGACCCATTACTTCCGCTTCTTCGTTCAACAAACCATAATTTTGAAGTTTCGGATAAATAATAAAAATGAATGATTTTTGTGAAAAGATTTTTGCCAGCACTGATTTCAAACTTTTGACATTTAATTTTTACGTTTTCTATATGGTTGTGATCTGGGGTAGATGATAAAAGTTAATGAGTTGGGAATTGAATGATTCAAATCAGTGAAACATACATTTTTTTCTTGCTCTGAATGAAACAACTCACTCAAGATGCTTTATGTCTAAGACTTTCTGTAAGTAATTTCTCTGTGTCAATTCGAATAACACTTTTTTTACAGAATCACGTCCACAACCGTCGAGTCAAAATGAGGGCTTTAATGTCAAGGAGGAACCTTCTTTTCATCCTAATAGCAAGTTGCGCCTACGCCAAGATACCACAGGTCAACATTCTTATTTTTATTCTCAGTTTTTCAAATGAAGGGGGAAAAGAACCTTTAGATACTCCTTCCCAAATATCCTCTGAATATGTATCTGGCTTTTCTTATAACACCGTGCTACATTGTGTGTAACGGTAAAAAATTGTCGGTACCAATATAAAAATTTACCGGTACCGATAATCTCTTTTACCAGTTTGTTCAAAAAGCACATATTTCAAGCATACTGAAGGAGCTGTTTTGTAGTTAAGGCTGAAGTCATGTGATTTGAGAGGTTTTATTCAACGTCTCGTGGTGGCGGAAAGACATCTCTGCGACTGCTCACGGAAATAATTTTTTGGTCAAACCCTTAACTCATTTCGATATTGCGTGGGAGCGCACTATGGGTGGTTCTGATCAATTTTGTCTCAAAATCGTAGAACTTCTCAAAAGAATGACCAAGAAGGATTCGATTTCTTTTAAATTGTGGATGAATTCTCAGTCAATATAGGAAAAATATGGACAAATTGTACAAAAATATTTTGACCTTGAAAATTTATGGAGAAAGTTAGCAATTTTTGTGAAAAAATTTAGTTTATCGAATACGACAGGCACATCCTCCTAAGATTAAAATAGTACATTCTGTCCTCTTTTTCTCAGAATAATCAAGTTCCACAAAAATTTGCAGCTCGGATTTGGAAGCGATATGCAAAAATTTTTCAAAAAACGTATGTAGAACACACAACATAACATCTATAGGTCAAAACATTTGTTTACCCTTCCTCTATATTTTTCCCATATTCACTGACCCCTTCGAACCAATGAGTGTGTCCAGTGATCATCCCACTCATCATTGCTTTCTAGATATCATCTTCTGTATGAGTTCTATCTTCTTTTCTGGATATTTCCTAAGTGCTGAACGCGGTTGGGTGGAAGCGTTCTTCTCTTGATCACTCTCTCTCTCTCTCTCTCTCTCTCTCTCTCTCTCTTACTCTCTGCATCTCTTTCTCTTTCTGAATCAATACAATTTATATCTTCTTCTACCATCTTTTGATGGAGCGGTTTGTATGTTACATAGTTTCGTTGTCAATTTCTTTGAGTTTAAAAATGGTTCACAATTGAATATATATAAACAATTTGTGTGAAATTTTCCTGTATAGATTTGAAAGTCGCTTATATATTTTTGTTTGCAGGATTAATTGGGAGCGCTACGCCTGACGCCTTCTATAATACTTTCTCACCTGCTCTCGGGAGATATATACATCAACCCACTGCAGGTCCATTTTCTTATTTTTATTCTCAGCTTCTCAAGTGGAGGGGAAAATGTTACCTTTAGATACCCCACCCACAGAAAATTATTTGTATTCGCCCCTAGGGTGTTTTATACAGTATTTACTCAAAGTAAAGTTCCTAGGGGCACATGTTAACATTAACCGACCTTGCTTGAATTATTATTCGTAGACCTAATTTTTTCTCTATGATGAAATATTTTTGGGATTAGAAGCAGAGTTCAAAATTAAATTTGTATTTGTCTAGAATCGCGTCTTCAGCATTTAAAATTTCACGCGATTTACTCAAAAATATTTTTTAGGTACAGGACTGCCTCATCTATCTGGAAGCCTTACAAACCTTGACACCTTGCGAAATGCTCTACCTGCCATCGGGACACCTGTACGCAAACCCATCGCAGGTCTAGATTCTCATTTTTATTTACAGCTTATGAAGTATAGGGGGAATGTGACCTTCACGTCTCCCCAAATATCCTATGAATCTTTTTTTACACGATGAAAGATTGTTAGGATTTGAAAGAAAAATTCAAAATTAAATTTTTCACTGTCTAGAATCGCAGTTTGTGTATTTTTCATATCACGCGATTTTTATGAAAAAATATTACATATGATAGTTACGTGTAACCATAAGTTTGTGGTCAAAGGCACATGGTAACAGTGATAAGTTTGAATTACAGTTTTTGAACTTCCAAAACAGAAGCTTTTCCTTGCTCCAAATAAAAAATTTCACATTTTTTTAGCATATGGTCATCCATCATCAATTCCATATGGAAGCACTCACTCTGGCACCTTCCCACAAAACCCACACGCCAACACTATATATGGATACCAACAAACCGCAGGTACATCATAACATTCATAAGTTTCAATTGCATTTTTTAAGTCATCAAAAAATAAGCTTTTTCTCGCTGAAAATGAAAAATTTTGCCTCAATACTTTGTTTCCACTACTCTTCGCGGAAAGTATTTCGGTTTAGATTTAACCCTCGCTAATTTATTTTTTTCAAGGACCACAGGTCCAGATTCTAATTTGTATTCTTAGCTTGACAATTGAACGGGGAAATGTGACCATCAAATCCCCCCCAAATAAATATTCTCTCAATCCGCCGTTGGGGTGTTTTATAAAGTATCTACTTGAAGTAAAGTGTATAGGGGTACATATTCAAATTAACATGCCTTGCTGGAATTCTTAGAAAGGATAATTTTCTTCATACGATGAAAAATTGTTGGGTTTTGAAAGAAAAATACTAAATATAATTTGTAACTGTGTAGAGTCGCATCTTGAGTATTTTTCATTTCACGCTATTTTTTCAAACAAATCTTTACATGCGATACTTACGTGTAAATAGGAAATTTTGCCAAGATACTTTTTATCCGCTAATCTTCGTGAAAAATTTGTGTGTGTAAATTTGAAGGTCGTTAATTTTTGTTTCAAGGATATGTTCAACTGTCACCAAATCTATATGGAAGCCCCAACTCTGGCACCTTCCATCATCACCCACTCGCCACTACGTTACCTGGCTACCAAGGCACCGCAGGTCAGTATTCTAATTTTTATCCTCAGCTTGACAAGTAGAAGGGGAAATTTGACCTTCAAATGAACATTCTCCAAATTCACCCCTGGGTTTTTTTATTAAGTATTTACTTGAAGTGAAGTGCCCAGGGGAACATTTTAACGTCAACCGAACTTGCTCAAATCCGCAGGGGCAGTCCATATTTTATGGAAACATACATATTTTTGGTATTAAAAAGCTATGAAACTAAAAGAAACCATGAATTGGCCAAAAATTATTTTTCTTCTTAACAAACTTCATGATGCACAGTATGAAGTATAAAAAAAGTAGCAGAGTTTCATACAAATTGTTTTCAATACACAAAATACAATTTCTGACTAATTACTGGATGTTTACATACATTTTTAAACACTAAATATTGTTCTTGGGGGTTTTTTCAAAATTTTCAAGCTTAATTTCAACTTTTCATGAAAAGCGAATCAATAATCGAATGAATTTTCACGGGAATAATTGTGTATACCATTAATTAGTATTCATATGTGTATTCTCCTGGAATAATGCTAAAAAGTTTTATTTTCTTCTGAAATTTTCAACTTTTTGTCCACTTTTGAATTTTGGTGAGGTGATAATTCATGAAGTTGATTAACATCATCTTTTGAAGAATTCATTATTTTTAATAATATTCTCTTTGAGCAACGCTAGAAAGTGGATCACATTATAAATGTACATTTTCCTTGAAGGTCCAAATTTCATGAAATCACATTAATTATTGACTCGCTCTGAGGGGAGAGTTGACAAAATGTGGAAAATTCTAGAAAATAAATTCATTATTACCTCGCTGTAATTCAAAAGTAAACCAATAGTGGAAAATTTTAGAAAAAAATGCAACTTTATATCATTAATCTAAAAGAATATCATTATATACAATGAATTGTACAAAGATAATTCTGTTTGATTAGGTTCATGATTGTCTATGTCTAACCGAAACACTTTCGGGATTTCGAAGAAAATTTTTTAATTGAATCGGTAATGATCAAGAACCTGTGTTCTTCAGTATTTTTGATTTTATTAAAGTATGATTATGGTTCAAAAAATATTCTCAATATTTATAACATGAAGTTCTTTCTCGCTTCAAATCAAAAATTTTGCCAAAATTCTTCGCATTCAAAACTCTTTGAGGAAAACCTTTCTGTGCAGATTTAAATGTCCCTTTTTTATTCGCAGCACTCAATTCAGGAGAAAATCTCTCCCAGACCAAATATAAAAAGGAACCTAAATGGGTAAGTCCAAATCTATTTATTGAATATCGGTTCGTCATGTATAGAAAAAAATCGAGTACTACAACAAAATTGAATCATGATTGGTTTCTATTGAGCAATACGAATACTGGAAGCAATTATGTACTTTTTCAGTTTTCACATTGATGAAGATCTGTGTGCCATACAAGTATGTTTTACTGCAAAAAGTTTCAAACCAACAAATTTTTTCAAAATGAAGTTGTAATTTGAAAAAAATATATAGGCAGTTCAAAATACACTGAAACTTGTTTAGATTGTAGAGTTATAATTTTAGAACCAAATTTCATTATAATTTTTGATCAGTTTATAACAAATATAAGTCTACCATATTTAAAATTGAACAAAATCTGATTACTAAAAAACGAGCTTGCACAATACTATTAATTTTATATGAAAAATGTCTAAACATTAGAAAAAAATATTCTGCCAAGAAAAGTTCCGTACTCTGTATTTTCAATAACTAAACTAAACCAACTTAACTAACAAAAAATTATAATTTTTTCGAATTCCGGATACTGCTTTTCACTCTATTGGTGAAAATCAATATTCACTGTATAATCAAAATATTTATCAAAAATTTTGTTCTTGAAATCAAAATTTCAGATTCTGAAAGAAGCACTTCCACCATAATTATTTTTTTTTAACCAAAACGCATGCGTTTTATGGGAGAATAATATATCATAAAAAAATTGGAGTGTTCTGTTTTTCAAATTATAGGAAAAGCTTCCCAGGGACTGGTATAAAGTCGATAATATTGAAGGAAGAATCTTTTTTGGATGGTTTCTTCCAAGACATCCATCAATACTGCTGCCAAAACTAGATAAGGAGAGAGCGGACTGGCTGCATATACGCATACTCACCATAGGTATAGATTCCAATTTATATTCTCAACTTCTCAAGTAGAGGGAGAAATATGACATTTAATGTCCCCAAGTTCTTAGTAGACATGATTTATTTTAAACAATAAAGCATTTCTGGGATTCAGAAGAAAAATTCAAAATGTATACAGTAATTGTCTAGAATCGCGTCATTTTCAAATTTTTGATTCAGCGGTGAATTTTTGTTAATTATCTTCTCTTCGACTCCAATATGAATAATCAACAGGGGGAGATCGTAAACGTTCAACAACAAATCAAACCTTTATAACTTTTGACCTAATTGATATTATTTAGATTTCCTTCCCTCGGCAAACCTTCTACTAGGAAAACTACATCCCTTGTGTTTTAATAGGACCATAAGAATAGGCCATAAGAACTTTTTTCAAATATTATTCCTGCATTCTCCTCACGATTACTAAAGGATTTTTTATGTTCGTGTTTTCGAATATGCAAGAAAAAACCCTAAACTAATTTTTTAATTGTACTAGTTCCATCTGCATATTTTTATAACTGGTTGAGATTTTTTTTGGTCTTCTTTCATTCAGAAACTATTGATCTGGAAATCAAATCATCAGTTTCTAATCTATCTGAAAAATCGATTTTCAATTACGGTCACTGAAAGTCACTCGGGATTGGTAGATGCATCATAGTGAGAATCTTTTGGCTTCAATTTAGCAACTGGTAATCTAGAACTAAAATTCTCTGTTTTAAATAATATTCATGGAAATTATATGTTATCGGACGTTTATTATCTCTCTCGAAAATTGAACAAATTCAGGGTAATTTATTTTGCTGTCTCACCCTGGAAATATAAGTAAACTCACCAATTCACTGAATTTAGGAGTTCTATGTAAGATATTTTATTAATCTTTAATGCAATTAATAACTATGTTTTCCCCACAGAATCAATCAATGCTGAACCAATCACGGTTATAGTTAATGATTTCATATTCCGAGGAGCAGTCAAAGTTGCAAGATTTATAGGCGTAAGCAGGAATAATGCTGTAGCAAAGTGGGTTTCGACGAGAACTAGTGTCAAAGGAGGTAATTTGATAAATAAAATACAATCTAAAACAAATATGAGAGAACTTTGCATAGAAAATCTAGTTTTTCTTTTCGCTTTGTAATGCCTTCCCTGTGAAACTCAGATTTTGACGAGACCACTTTGAATCAGCGACCTTTAAAAATTCATTTTAAAAAACTACGGTCCAATGGAAAAAACGCCGGAAGTACTTTCGTTTATTTTCATTTCTCTATCGATTAAAAGTGGTCTCGTCAAAATTTGAATTTCACAGAGAACGCCTTCCCTTTGTCAGCTTCTCAAGTGAAATGTAAGAAACAAAAAAGAAATAAAAGAAACTTTCTCCAAATCGGCCGCTGGGCTGCTTTATAAAATAGTTTTCGATTAAAGAAAAGTACCGAGAGGTACATTGAAGAATCCGGCGCCTCCGTTATTAGTAGACTCACAATTTCGTGTACATCAATATTTCTAAATTAATGATTCTTTTCAAACTTTTATTTAATTTATTACTATATGTTTTTCTATAGGATCACATCACGCTCCGGAGGCCTCACCTGTAGAGTATGATGTACTGGTACGCAATAATGAACCGTACGCACAATATCATAAACGCGCATTTTATGCGTATGATCCAGAGCCAAAGAAACTTCCTCATCCAGCAGGTAATTTGGAAACTAAAATATAATCTGAAATGAATATTGTAGAATTACGCCTGAGTTAATTAATTTTTTTAAAGTGTATTTTGGGGCTTTATAAAATCTTTAACATCCCAATGTCAATTAGATAATAAACTTGATATTTTTTCTTACAGCATCAAGCTCGAGTCAGCATCATTAAGATCGGCCGTCCACGTTATATATTGTCAAAAAATGAAACAATGAATAAATGTTAAACTATTACGATAAATAAACAGATCCAGCAATGACAACAATTCTTTTATGATGATCAAATTTTTCAATTTTGTCATTTCCCCGAAGAGAATTTATTAATTTTATTTGAGGATAGATAGATTTTACGACTCTTGTCCAAGCGTCTTGTTTTGTTTCCTAAAAATCAAATTTTTTACATCGAGAAAATAAAAATGTACCTTTGATATTTTATAGTGCTCTGTTGATCTGTGAAAACAAAGTTCAGAAATAATAATACTTTTGGCTAAAATGATCGTCGAAATTCGCCTTTGGGCAGAGCAGCCTAGGTATCATGAATTTTTTTTTAAATTGATTTTTTATACTTGATTTAACATAAAGGGCTGGAAATTGTAAAAAACATGTTTTGCAGACCAGTAATTGAACAAAAAAATCGAAATTTGAAATAATAAATTATCAAAAGATAAATAATTATTACAATATGTTGTTTAACGGGAATCTTTGGCGTAGATAATATTATTCTTGAAATGAAAAGAAATAATCTGTTTGAAGGGACCTCTGCGAAATTTGATAAGTATCAATTTAAAAAAAAAAAACTTGAAAATCGGTTACCCAGAGAAAGGTTAGTAGACAGTTAGTAATTCCATTGGTTAAAATATTCAATCATTCAATATTACTATTTGCTTAACGAAAATATATGAATTCATTTGGGGCTATGCATAAAAATTAAAAAAAATGTTATGGGAATGGAAAACTTGTAAAATAGAAATGTTTAATAAAATAACGCGATTTTGCAACATTTCCAGCTTCATTGAAACAGTAAGAAGACATTTGTTGACCTTTCAAAAGACTACGTCCCTTCCGAAAACGTCGAAAAATGGAAAACAAGACTTATTTACACACCTTATCTCTTTTTCGCGCACTCCAATCACATTAGAAATAATCGCTTTGATGCTTGTACACTTACACAAAAACAACGAAACGCCATCAAAGATAACAGCACGCACCTAACAAAGGTCATCTACGCAAGTTCATATAAAAAATAATCGACCAAAAGAAGTTAACTCTATAATTAATAACTGATATCATGTTTTCGTTTATCTATCATTTGGTTTGAAAAATCAGGCTATTGCTGAAAAATCGGTTTATTCAATGGTTCATAGTTGATACCACTAAACTGGCAAAAAAGGATTCTTTTACTGAATTTCAATTTGTTTTTAGCAACTCTGAGGAATACCAGGCATCAAAAAATGAAGGTTGTTCGAATACTAAATGCTATCACAGGTTTTATGAATCCTTTTTCAAACTTTCGGTAATTTGAAGGGTGCTAAATCATAATAGCCTGAACGCTATCCAAGGCAAAATCCAGGAGTAGGATGAGGCGGATTTGACCCCCCCCCCCCCCCACGAAATTCTCCAAACATGTACATGATATACATATACTCACCTTCGTGCCGCTTTATATCCCCCCAAACGAAAATTTTTCTGGCTACGGCCTTGACGCTATCTTTCACAGAACCTTTTTTGTTGGCTATACAAATCTTCAAATTCGATATACGTGTAGCATAGTAAAACGAGTCATGAAAAAAAAATTTGATGGTAATCTTTTGGAAACATATAATGAATTAAAGACTTGTTTCAAAATGAAATAAATAAAATAGATGATTAAATGTATTCAAATACCATTTTGATATTACTCGTGTTGTGTTCATTGATAACAATGAGTACAACAGTCTGTACAAATTATTTCCTCATTCCAGACCTTCAAAACTATAAAAGAAAATTGTAATACCAAATTCTTGAAAAACATTCGTTAATGATTCAAAATAATAATTCATAGACATAGTACTTTTGAACAAAACCCAACTTTGACAGTCTTGGTACTGAGTCACTTTTTCGAATGAATCTTTTTATGATTCCATTTAGCTTTCCGATATCTCAGGAGCTGCTTTTTTTCTTTTAAATTCATAATCTGATTTTTTGAAGGGTTTCTTGTTTCTCCTGAAAAATTTCAATTTTCTCAGTTTGGCTGTTATAGTTTAGCACCCTTAAGTGAACGTACATATTTGTCATTTTAGGAAAATGTACATGAAAAAGGAAAGTGGATGGCGGATTTTTAGCATATATACATAGATCTGAGCCGACCCCGAAACTATAATTTTCAAGGAAAGTGAATGAAGTTTCCTTATTTTGAGTATGCTCTAGTCAACGCTTCAGTGTCTCGACTCCATCCCACCATCTAATTGTAGACAATCATTTTGGTCAATAATGCGATAAATGCTAGTATATATACAAGTTAAATCTTTAAATATTTTCTCAGTTATAGGACCAGACATTCTTTTAAAAATGTGTTATCTGTTTCTATAAGAATGAAGATCCGTACTTGTACTCTCGTCTCAACTCTTGTGACGTTTTTCAATTTTGTTCGTAAGTAGAATGTGATATTGATCGTATGATGAAATATATAATATTCAGATATCGTCTATATTCCAAAGTTCGTTTTTCGTAATATGTATAAAAACAAAGTTTTCTTTACAATCTTTTTCATTACTCCTATCCCCAAAATTATTGAACATTTTTTAAGTTTATTGGGCTTTGCACTAATCAGTGATAGGGAGGACCACCATATAGTATATATTGGTCCCACAGTAGATAATGATTAATTACGAGCACAAACATAAGTAAAGTAATCCATTGCAATTACAATATATGACCATCTGTCGTGTATAACAATTAATAACGTTCAATTAATTATTTTATATATATTAGTATTTCTCATTATTGATTATTTACTGTAAAATAATTATCAACTATAGTGTGAACTCAGGTCCATCGAGGAAACACCTCCACAATCAAAATTCTCAAATTTCTGATTTTCAGAATGTGGGACTTTTTTTGGACAATTTTTAGGCCCTATTGCTGATTTTTGGGCTACGCTACTTTCTTTGAAAATTCAAATTTTGTATCGAGATGCTGAATTGACTCAAGCTAGCACCTCCACCATATGAAAAATTTAGAAAAAAAAAATAAATCAAACATGATAGAATTTTTGGTTCTTATTGGGCTTTCGAAGTCATCGACAACCAGTTTGCAGAAACCACCCCTACTAACAACTAAAAACACCCCCCCCCCCCCCCTGTGTACAAACTTAAAGTCGGAAAAAACAAAGTGCAACAGATTTTTGGGCTCATTTTGGGCTTCCAAATCCACACAAAAAATTGAAAAAACCACCTTCTTTCCAAAAATCGAATCTACAAAAAACAAAGTGTATCAAAATTTTCGGCTTTTTTCGGTTCTCGAATGCATAAAAATGTTGTTTCAGAAACCGTTCCTACGTATAAAAAATCAAACACATATGTCAAAATACGAATTGAAATTTTAAAGGCGTGGTATTTTTGAGTAGCCCAAAAATCAGAGACTCTAATGACACTGTGCAATTTTTGGAAAGATCATTTTTTGCCAATGTCATATTTGCGTTCTATTATGGGTTTGTTTTCTAACGTTGAGGGTAGGACCCCAAAAATCGGGCAAAAATTTTTAAGGAGTCTGAGAATCAGAGGCTGATCTT
This sequence comes from Andricus quercusramuli, assembly GCA_932178445.1. Classification (NCBI taxonomy): domain Eukaryota; kingdom Metazoa; phylum Arthropoda; class Insecta; order Hymenoptera; family Cynipidae; genus Andricus; species Andricus quercusramuli. Next base: position 473,001 of record CAKNXH010000160.1, on the reverse strand, counting down.
TTAGGAAATTTTACAGTTTCAATAGAGTCTCATTTTTGTTCATAGGTGTTTGATTTTTATGTGAAGGGATGGTTTTTGAAAACAAAAATTTAAGCTTGCTTCAAGTCAGCACCTTCACTCAAAATTTCAAGTTAGGACAGAAAGTATTGAAGCCCAAAAATCGGCAATACAATCCAAAAATAGTCTTGAAAAATGCCAAAATTTGGATCCAAAGAAATTCAGGAATTTCGATTGTGAAGACTCTAGCTCGATGGGCCTGGTGGTGTACCCTAGAGCTTTTCTGCTATTTAATTTCGAGAAAAGTATAATTCATTTATTGCATATTTCAGATTGCTTTCATTTTCTTTTTTTTTTTAATTTTAGTACATTCTAATTTCAATTTAATCCATAAAAAATTAGTCAAATTAGGCACCATGAACATATGAAAAAGGGTGCTAATTCCCCTCCCCAATATCCCATAACCAATTTCCCCTCTAATTTTCCTGAAACATAACTGATCCGTATTATAATAAAAATAAATGATTTTGGTGAAAAAATGTTTGCTAGTATTGATTTCAAACTTTACACATTTAATTTTTACGTTTGCCATACGTTTGGGATTTCGGGTACATAGTAAAAGTTAAAGAGTTAAAAATTGAATTATTTGAATCATTAAACCCTAATTTTTTTTTTGCTGCGAATGAAAGAATTTACCCAAGATACTTTATGTCTGAAACAGTTTGTAGCCAGTTTTTCTATTAGAATTTGAAGAACATTGTTTTTTTACAGAATCACGTCCACGACCGACAAATCAAAATGAGGGCTCTAATTTTGGCCAGAAACCTGATTTCCATGAGGGTAGCCATTTACCTCTACGGCCAGATCCCGCAGGTTCACATTCTTAATTCTATTCTCAGCTTTTCAAATATAGGGGGGAATATAACCTTTAGACAGCCCTTCCCAAATATCCTCTGAATAAATCCCTGGGTTTTTTATAAAATAGATATACATCGTGGGTAACGGTAAAAAAATTGTCGTTAGCGATACAAAAATTTACCGGTACCAACAATTTTTTACCGGTTTTTTCAAAAGCACATATTTCAAGCATACTGAAGGAGCTGTCATGTAGTTTAGGGTGAAGTCATGTGATTTAAGAGGTTTTTTTTCGATGTCTCGTAGAGGCAGGAAGGCATCCCTGTGATTGGTCACAGAATTAATTTTAGTCAAACCCTCAACTCATTTCAACATTGCGAGGGAGCGTACTATGGGTTGTTTTGATCAATTTTGTCTCAAAATCGTAGAACTTTTGAAAGGAATGACCTAGAGGAATTTGTTTTGTTTAAAATTGATGATAAATTCTCAGCCAATATAGGAAGAATATAGAGAAAGTGTACAAAAATGTTATGACCTTGAAAACCTTTGTGGGAGCCATTTTTGTAAAAAAATTCGTTTATCGATTACCACAAGCACGTATACATATTATATTGTATGTTTTTCATACGTCTTTCGATAGTTTTTTTACGTGCTGATTTCAAATCCTGCCTACAAAGTGCCTACAAAATGTTACACGGGGGTTTTCGGGTGCGAGCTCAAAATGTAAAAAGTATAAAATGGCGAATAGAAACTGTAAAAATGAAACAATCTTGACTAAAAATTGCTGCACTTGTGTTCTTCGGCTTGCTTATTTGATATGTACGTCACATGAACTATTTTTGCTGGAAATCACACAACTTGAAAAATTTTTGAATATTTATTTTACTAAAAATTTCTGCTATGAAATATTTATGAATTTCGATATTTTTGGTTCAGATTTGAAATCAGTGACCCGAAAAATCCCCGTGTAGCATTTTGTAGTCATATCGGCTTAATTTTTACAATTTTGATCTGCCATCTTGGATTCGCCATTTTGAGTTTTAATATTTGTATACCTTTGTGACTGCTCACGGAAATAATTCAGGTCAAACCTCTATCCCTGCATCTCTTTCATGCGTCTTCTGTGATAGTCACAAAAATAATTTTAGTTTTACCCCTAACCTTCTCCAATGCTTTTTCGTCTGGGACGTAAACTCGCAATATGACCGAAATTGAGGATCCAAGAATAGCATTTGACTCATCAGATGAAAATAAATTATTCAATATTTTTGACGGTAGTTTAGGCTCTGTCCTTGAAATATGCTTTTTGAGGAATCCTGTAAAAAAAAGTCGGTACATCAGTATGGTCAATTTTTTTTTGCCGGCAATTCTCTTTTGTTGGTACTGAATTTATGTCCAAAACCTTCTCATACAGTATTTCCTTGAAGTGAAGTGCCTAGAAGCGCATATTAATATTAACCGACTTTTCTCGAATTTTTGGTAGTCACCATTTTTTACGACCTTTTCTCATACAAAAAAAAATTTGGGATTCAAAAGAAAAGTTCAAGATTAAATTTGTCATTGTCTAGAATCACGATTTTTTAAATTGTTAAATTTTGCGCGTTTATGATTTAAAAAATGTTGCATTCAATACTTACGCTCCTGTTACTTCTTAGGATAGTATTAGAAATAGAGCACAGTATTCAAAAGTACTTCCTGATTTATCTACAGAACGTACGGTTCTGGGGTAAGAGATCAGGTTCAGGATTAAATGAATTCACAAGGGATTCCAGATAGAGACTTGCATCAATTTGAGTAGAAACAGCTCTGAAGGAAATGTAACAATAACTCGTGATGAGAATGGAAGGGTGGTAATCATTTGGCAATAGAGGGAACGTTGTGATAAGAGAGAGAGAGAGAGAGATACGATGTCAATTCGTGGATGTGAGAATCGTTGGTTGCCTTGTTCAAAGATCTGAGAGATTATGAGGTTCTGTAATGTGATTAATTCACACGGAATTCTTCTCGAGTTGATTCAAGAATCGTGGTATTTAATCGGAATTTGTAATTAGAATTTTAGAACTTGAATCTGACGATACGCTCAGAGAGTATTTGAGCATAAATAGAATTTTCAATGAAATTGAATTTGAAATTTAAAAATTTCGTGGGTTTCAATCGTGTGCCAAACTATTATTACTATTATTATTATTATTAGTTCTGGGTTGAGACCGTAACAGCCCCTGACGTTTGCGTAATCCCGTTGCGTCCCCTTGTGAGCCTAAGCATGACCCCATAGCCCTCTCCATAGGGAGAAGACCGCGGCCACGCTACTGGTTGATATCTCTGACTCACTGATGCAGTAATTGCCTGTGAGTGTTAGACGTTTACCCGCAATTGCAGGGTAGTAACAAAGGATGTGAGTAGCTGTCTCATTATCCTTTCCACACAGACGACAGAGGTGATTTTCTGCAAGCACTATCTTATGTCTGTGATATCCTAAGTTCCCATGTCCTATAAACAGTTCTATTAGGAGTTTGACTACATTCCTTCCGAGCTTGAGTATTTCCTCAGCTCGGTTAGAGTTGAGCTTCGAGCCCAAGAGTGTTTTGGCCTGTCTGCAACAAGAGACCAAGGCCCACTCATTCTGATGTTCCTCAGTCAGCCCACTGTTAATTTCTACATTTGCTGACCTGCTGGAAATACCTACAACTGGCTCGGGTTCAGTAAAATTTCTTCCATTCAAGGCCAGTATAGCAGCCCTGCTGTCTGAGCAGAACGGATGTTCCTTTTAATGTCATAGTCCTTTGCCTTGTAAAAGCACTGGATTATGGCCACAATCTCAGATTGTAGAACTGTGGCGTAGGATCCCATCTCAATTTTGAAGCCCATTCCATTCCTTCTACGATATACGCCGGCTCCTGCATTCTCCTCGTTCCGGGAGCCATCTGTATACTAGTTGTCTTCATCACTGGGCAGGAACGCGTCGCCGTTAACCCATTCTACCTTCCTGGATGGGCTAACTCGATATTTCTCGTCGAAGAGGTAGAGAGTGACCATTTTGTCCCTGGGCATGTTCAGGGTCGGCCTTCTCGCGATGTAAACTGAGATCTTCACTGCTGTCGAGATCCTTCTGTCATTTATCAAATTTTTCCACCAGGCCACCTTCGCAGCCAAGGCCTTGATGGTAAGATGTAGGAACTCTAAACCCATTAGTGCCCCAGTGCCATCGTGGGTGTCGACCTCGAGGCTCCAGTGACGCCTCTCAAAATCAGCCCCCTGATCCTTTCCAGTCGAGACTTCACAGTGGACAACTCGACCATGCTCCACCAGACTACTGCCGCATAGGTTAACCTGGGTCGCAAGATAGCTGTGTAGATCCACATAAGTCTCTCCGGTTTCAAGCGACATCTTTTCCCTGTTACTTTCTTACAGAGCTATAGGGTCACTACTAGCTTCTTTCGCTTGTTTTCTAGGTGCTTGTTCCATGACAGCATCTTATTCAGAATTACTCCTAAATATTTAGCTCATTCTTTGATTCCCAGTTGCTGTACTCCACGCTTCAATATAGTTGTGGTTCCCCACTTGTAACTTCTGGTGAAAACAACCGCATCTCTCTTACTAGGATTAACCTATAATTCAGTTTTCTTGCACCACAAATCTACTATCATCAGTGCTTGCTGCATTACTCCGAAGAGCACATCCAGGCCCTGACTTGAGAGTAGATAAAGCAGTTCATCCACTACTAGGCACCATAGCAAGGGCAATAAAACTTCCCCCTGCGGATATCCCGAGTCAATGGCGTCAGACTAGCCCTAGCAAGTCTCACTAGTGGCCCTATGATGATCTCTCCAGCCCTCTGTAAGAAGGCTGGATATACGAGGTGTGACAATTAAGTAATGAGACTGATTTTATTGCCCCGCTTATGGTGAACCTGCGACCTTGAAATTCCCTTCCCCTTCCCCGGCATCCTTCCCCTCTCCATTGATATATTTACCATCGCTCTAGCTTGTTTAGTTCGCCTGCTGTGTCGTGTTGAGTAGACGTGTGTTGATGGTGCTCGTCACGACAATGGAGAAACGAAATCAAGAGCAACGCGTCACGATAAAATTTTGCGCGAGATTGGGCGGAACCCCAATAGTAAATCAAGTCTACTATCGCCAAGTACTCCAAAGATTGCGAAAAAGAGTCAACAGGGTGCGCCCAGATAACGCTCGTAACTGGATCCTTCATCACGACAACGCGCCGTTCCACACCGCCCTCAGCGTGTCCCAGTATTTGGCCTCTAAAGGGATCGCCGTGTTGCAACAGCCGCCTTGTTCGCCCGATATGTGACCCTGTGACTTTTTTTGTTCCCTAGAACAAAATCGGTGGTCAAATGAACCCATTTGGGTCGATTACGGGCATCCAGGCGGCCGTAACGAGGGTACTCGCGGACGTCCCAGTCCAAGCGTTCCAGAAATGTTAAGAAGCGTGGAAAACGCGCTAGAATCGTTGTATATTTGCCCAAGGGGACTACTTTGAAGGGGATGGCAGAGTTGTAGAATAATTTTTAAATATACGGTTTTTATGGAATCAGTCTCATTACTTAATTGTCACACCTTGTATACCGCCCCGGGTCAGGAAACTTGTAAGGACTTAAAGATTTCAGGGCTCACCTAACCCTTGCGGTGGTGACAATCTCTTTAGCCAGCCGTCAACCCGGGCCCAGTTGGGCCACAGGTGATTTTGCTTGCCTCTGAGTTGCCGTTCTCCCTTCTTGAGACTTTGAAAACCCTGGAAAATGTGCCTTGATCAGGTGAGCAAAGGTATGCTCGTGCGACTCTGAGTATCCTCGTCCGGGCAATTTCAGAGTACCGGAAATAGCGTCCGGATTTCGAGAAAGCAGCCTGTCCAGTCTAGCTGCCTCAGCTCCCTTCTTGGTGTCTGTGCAAAAGTTGGTCCAGCTCTCCTGCTTTGGCTCACCTATTGCACCCCTGTATTCGTCCTTCATCGTTGTGAATGACGTCCATAGTTCCTTCGTTTTGCCAGTACTGGCACGTCTGAACCTCTCTATGATTTCCCGGCGGAGCTCTTCGGTACAACGGATTCTAACACGAACTCTATCTGTGAGTGGTCTGAGAGAGTGGGTTCATCTGAAACCCTTCACTTCTTGATACTATACCTAAAACAACTGGTGCAGAGAGTGATGTCAAAGACTTCTTCCCTGACCGAGTTACGGAAAGTCGGGGTGTTCCCTGTATCAAGAATATCCAAATCAGTTGTAATTAGGTAATCCAGTAGGTCATTACCTTTCGAGTTGACGTCATGAGGAAAATAAGCTGATCCCAGAACTAGAAACCCTATTCCTTTGAGATCCATGGCTATCACCATCAGATGTCTGGAACATAGTTCAAGCAGCGGGACAGCGCTAACTCCCTTCGTCAGTATGCACGCCCTTGGTTTGGCCGCCTTCGGGTCTCTGTAACAAAAAAGATCAGCCCCCCCTAATCCACTTATGATATTTCAAACTAACCATTGTTCTTGGATTAGCGAGATACCTGTATGCCTCGCAGCCATGCCCCTCTGCAAAACTGCAGAAGCGCCTTTGCTGTGATGGAAGTTAATCTGGGCAATGGTTAGACCAGGAGCAGTCATTTAGGTATGCACCCGATCTTCCTGCGTCTCAACAAGCTCCTCCTGTTTCTGACCGGCAATCCTAAAGCTGACCTGTCCAAAGTGATAAAAGGGCCTGTTGTTGAGGGCCGCAAAGGCCTTTGCTTGGGACTCAGGAATATACACGACAAGGAGATGCCTAGGGCCTCCTAGTGTGTCCTCTTCCTGAGGCCTATCGTGCCCGACGATTCGCCAGGACGCTGTCTTCAGTGAAGGGTTGGATCCCTTCAACCGACGGAGTTCAGCAGGCGGGATTTCCGGTTTGCCCAGGAACCACGCCGTAGCCCTCACCATCTTCTGGAGCTTCTCAACCCCATCCACCTTCAGAGATGCACCTTCCCACGACTCTGTCTGGACCACTGTTTTGAGTTGTCAAGCTTTGGCCGCTAGGTCGGCTGCCACAAATATGACGACCCCTCCCCTGCAGAAGGAGGTCACGAATCTTAGCCACTGATCTGGGGACAAGCGCGCTCCAAGTTTTCTTCCTAAAGGTCTCGTGCTGCTCCGTAGTGAGCAACGAGTCCGGGTAGTTGGTGTCGGCCACCACCACCGTCAGGGGGTTGGTCCTCTGAGCAGCCGTCAGCCCAGCTCCCGACGACTCTCTGTTTGCCGCCTGCTGAGCCACCTTGTGCCTCTTCACAGGCTTAGCCATACCCGGTAGAGTTCTCTCTGAGCCTCTACCTCTCTTCTGGGACTCAGTGCTGGATGTCGGCCTTGTAGTTGCCGGCGTTCCAGCTGCCGCAGCTGCTTTCCAAGCCTGCTGCGCATTCCTCCTCAGTCTCTTTTCCAGGGAACCGTTGGTGCTTTTTTTCTTATAGGGGGACTGATTGACCTCTCCAAATACCATAGCCTCGTTCAGAGGGACCGTCAATCCCTTAGCCCCCGAGGGAGCTGGGGGCAAAGCCGTCATCTGAACTTGGCTTGCCGGAGAGACAAATAGGGAGGAAAGGATTGTGTTAGACCCGTTGAGGCCCAACCTCGCTCCAGCCTCCGCCACCTCCCTTTTCTCCTTCTTTTCCATTTTTTATTGTTTTGCGTGTCTATTTTGGTCCCACGAGAAGCTAGGGAAATAAAAGATCCACCCCTGCAGAGCCCCGCATGCAGGGGTAAGACCACTTACTCGGGGAGGTCGTCCGGTGTCCCCGAGAGGCCATTCGGACATCTTCGTAACCCCTAGGTACCAAAGTGCTAGGAGCACGATCACTCTACACACCTGACTTAGGGGGGTGGTCTAAGTATCCGCTTGCAAACCACCATAACGAACGGAGAGCTGTTTCTTGGTCGCTATGCGGGCCGCAGGTCATTCCTGTCCCGATCACAGAACGGTAAATCGGTCCGGAAGGGGCCTTGTCCCAGAGATCCAGAATGCCCGTGTTAGCCAGGCTCTTTAACTTTTCTATCATAACGTAATCATGCATGCCAGGAGAGCGCGTTCATATGAATCCTTCTCCTTTCATCCAAGGGGAGCCAGTTTATAAGGATCCTTTCATTCATATCCATATACATGTAGGCCGAGGTCCATTTGTCAACCATGTCCCACACACTTAAGCCTCCCCACCAACTGCAAGGTGTTACAGCCCCTAAGAGAGGTGCGGAACTATGCCTCTGATTGGCGGGAGCGCCCCATGGTGGAGGCTCGTCGAACTTGATTGGCCAGTCAAGTCCACCACCACCCATCTCAAAAGCAATCCGTCATCAACTCCCTTGTATACAGAGCTGTCTCCATGACAGATAAAGATAACTAACAAAAGGAACTGCAAATTTTGGACAAATCCTAATACAAAACGATTACACAAACAAACAAATAATTAAAGCAATAAGAAAGGTACACTCAAAAAAACAAGTCAACACAACCTACTAAAGAAATAGAGAGAAAAACGACCACCATCCTACCCTACATTCAAGGTTCAAGGTACCTTGTTCTTGTGGCAAAGTCTATATTGGAGAAACCGGAAGGGCGGTGAGTCAACGTGTGAAGGAACATGAGAGTGAAGTCAGCCCAAAATATTTCCCGCAATCAGCAGAAGCTGAGCATCATATTAAAACAGGACATAGAATTTTATCTGACAAAACAACCGTCATCGCAAAAACGTACAATATTTCTCCAAGAAAACAGAGAAGCAATCCCAATCTTAGAACACTCTAATGACAACAATAGGGACAATGGACATAATACTAATAGGATTTGGCTGTCCGTCCACTTGGGTTTTTTATAAAAGACTTGATTGGCCAATCGAGTTCGACCAGCTTCAACCATGGAGCGCTCTGGCCAATCACAGGCACCTGAAACTTCAGTTTCAGGTCAGCCCTGAAGAAGTGAACTGTAACGTTCACGAAACGTCGTCACATTCATAGTTTCGCACACGATTGAAACCCGACAAATCTTTAAATTTCAAATTTGATTTTATTATAATGAATCATCGTCAAAGTAGTAAATATATTATTAATAGAATTTTTAATCATAGCTTCACTTCAAAAAAGTGCTGCAAATAATAAACTTCCGAACTCAAAGATTTGACTGAATGTATTGTACTGAAACTAGGACTCAGTTTGCTGAAAATTGCAATAACTGCACCAACAGCGCGACCGCGGGAACTAAAGGTGGTACCGGACACAAGTACTTGAGACAGCAGTGCAACCTTTCTTGTCTCATTCGAACCAATGAGTGTGTGTCTAGTTATCATCCCACTAATATTACTTTCTAGATATCATCTTCTGTATGAGTTCTATTTTCTTTTTTGGTTATTTCGTGAGCGTCAAATGCGGTTGAGTAGAAGCATGCTTCCCTTGGTCTCTCTCTCTCTCTCTCTTTGTATCTCTTTCTCTTTCTGAATCAATACCGTTTACATCCTCTCCTACCACTTTTTGATGGAGCCGTTTCTATGTTACATAGTTTCGTTGTCAATTTCTAATCGCTAATATATTTTTTTTTGCAGGATTAATTGGGAGCCTTACGCCTAACGCCTTCTATAATACTTACTCTCCTGCTACCGGGACATATATACATCAACCTAACGCAGGTCCAGTTACGATTTTTTTATTCTCAGTTTCTCAAGTGGAATAGAAAATGTTACCTTTAGATACCCTACCCACAGAAAATTCTCTGTATTCGCCCCGAAGGTATTTTTAAAGTATTCACTCGAAGGAAAGTTCCTAGGGGCACATGCTAACATTAAGGAATTGCCTAGAATCGCGCCTTTGGAATTTAAAATTTTATACGATTGTGAGCTTGGGTACATGATAAAAAAAATTCATGACTTTGAATCGCATTTTTTTCGATTATTGAAACATGAACTTTTCTCTCGCACCAAATAGAAAATTTTGCCAAAATACTTCGTATCCAAAACACTTCGTGGGAAATTTTTCTGTGTGGATTTAAAGGTCACTCATTTGTTAACAGGATCAAGAACAGAACTTTCTCATCAATTTGGGGGCTCCAATCTCAACGCCTTCGCACCTGCTTATGTACCTAGTACCGGAATGTTATTAGGAAGCCCTAAGGACCCTGGCACGTCGCGAAATGTCCTACCTCCAATCGGGACACCTGTACACAAATCCAACGCAGGTCTAGATTCTAATTTTTATTTTCAGCTTCTCAAGTAGAGGGGCAAATGTGCCCCTTATATCCTCTTCAAATATCATCTGAATTCGCTGCTGGGGTGTTATATAAAGTATTTATAATTCTATTCTAGAATCGCATCTTAAGTATTTTTCATTTCACGCGATTTAAAAGAAAATATTACATTTGATCCTTACGTGCACCCATACGCTTCTGATCTAGGGTACATAATGACATTAATTAGTTTCAATAGCATTTTTTATATCCTTCCAAAGTGAGATTTTTCTCGCTTCAAATAAAAAATGTTGCCAGAATCCTTTGTATCCGCTACTCTTCGTGGAAAAACTTTGTGTGTAGATTTAAAGGTCGCTAATTTTTTTTTTTTTAGGATATGGTCAACTATCATCAAATCCATCTGTAAACTCTAACTCTGGCACCTTCCAACTTTTCCCACCCACCACCAGGACACCTAGATTCCAGCAAACCACAGGTCCACATTCTGATTTTTATTCTCAGATTGACAAGTCGAGGGGGAGATGTGACCTGCAAATCGCCCCCCTGCCGTTAATATTCTCTGAATCCCCCTGGGTTGTTTCGTGAAGTATCAGCTCAAAGTAAAGTGCCTAGGGGCACATATCTGAATTGACCGACCTTGCTCGAGTTTTTAGTAGATACCATTTTTTTTATCCGATGCAACATTGTTGGGATTTGGAAGAAAAACTCTAAATTAAATTTTTAACTGCCTATAATCGCATCTTGAGTATTTTTCATTTCGCGCGATTTTTTGAAAATACTATTAAATTTGATATTTACGCTTACCCATGCGTTTCTGATCGGGGATACATGATGACATTTATAAGTTTTAATTGCATTTTCTGTATCTTCAAAACATAAGCTTTGTCTTGCTCCGAATAAAAAATGTTGCCAAAATACTTTATATCCAATACGCTTGATGACAAAATTTTCTATGTAGATTCAAAGATCGCAAATTTTTTTGTTTAGGACATAGTCAACTATCATCAAGTCCATCTGGAAGCCCTGACTTAGGCACAATCCATCATTACCCAACCGCCAACACGATACCTGGATACCATCCAACCGCAGGTCCAGATTCTAATGTTTACTCTCAGGTTGAAAGTGAAGGGGGAAATGTGACCTTCGAATCGCCCCCCCCCCTAAATATTGTATGAATCCAACCTGGGGTGTTTTATAAAGTATTTACTCAAAGTAAAATTCCTAGGGGCACATATTTAAATTAACTGACCTTTCTCGAGTTTTTAGTAGCTATAATTTCTTTTACTTGATGAAAAATTGTTGGGATTTGAAAAAAAAAATTCCTAAATCAAATTTGTAACTGTCTAGAATCGCATCTTGAGTATTTTTCATTTCGCGCGATTTTTTCAAAAGAAATATTACATTTAATACTTACGTATACCCATACGTTTCTGATCTAAGGTACATGATAACATTTATAAGTTCTAATTGCATGTTTAAATTCTTCGAAACATAATTTTTTTCTCGCTCCAAATGAAAAATTTTGCCAAAATACTCTGTATCAACTACTCTCCGTGGAAAATTTTACTGTGTTGATTTAAAGGTCACGATTTTTTTTTAAGAATCTGGTCTACTATCATCAAGTCCATATGGAAGCCTTCACTATGGCACCTTCCAACAACACCCACCCGCCCACGCGATATTTGGATACCAACAAACCGCAGGTGCAGATTCTATTTCTTATTCTCAGCTTGACAAGTGTAGAGGGAAAATATGACCTTCAAATCGCAATGTTTAATTTGTAACTGTCTAGAATCACGTCCTGAGTATTTTAACTCCACGCGATTTAAAAAAAAAATTACAATTCATTCTTACATGTACCCATACGTTTCTGATCTAGGGTACATTATAAAATTTGTAAGTTTTAATTGCATGTTTCAAATCTTCAAAAGGTAGGCTTTTACTCGCTTCGAATGAGAAATTTAGCCAAAATACTTTGTATTCACTACTCTTCGTGAAAAAATTTTTTGTTTAGATTTCAATGTCGCTAATTTTTTTTCAAGGATATGGTCCACTATTATCAAGTCCATTCGGAAGCCCCAACTATGACACCTTCCATCATTACCCACTCGCCTCCACTAGACCTGGACACCAAGACACCACAGGTCCAAATTCTAATTTGTGTTCTTAGCTTGACACTTGAAAGGGGAAATGTGACCATCAAACCCCCCCCCCCCCCTAAATATTCTCCGAATTCCCCCCTGGGTTCTTCTATTAAGTATTTACTCCAAGTAAAGTGCCTAGGGGCACGTTTTAACATCAACCGACCTTGCTCAAATTTTCAGGGGCAGTCTATATACCATGTGGACATTTTTTTCTTCTTTTTGTTCCCCCCTCGGGGACAAGCATAGACTTTTGCCGCCCCCCCCCCTATCCTATTCTGTCCACGTGGACTTATTTTAATATTTTATAAAAACATAGATATTTTTGGCATTAAAAATCTACGAAACCAAAAGAAGCTATGAATTATCCAAAAATTCTTTTTTTTTTTTATAAACCTCATGATACAAAGTATAAAGTCCAAACAAAGTAGCAGAAATTGATACAAATTGTCGCTAATGAACAAAATACCAAGCAATAATCAAATAAATTTCCACGAAAATAATTGTTTATACCATTTATTATTATTCATATTTTCTCTAAAATTTTCCACTGTTTGTCCAGTTTTCGATTATAGTTAGGGGATAATTTATTCAAGTTAACTAACATAATTGTTCAAAGAATTTATGATTCTCAATAATATTCTCTTTGAGCAATGCTAGGAAGTGAATCATATTACGAATGTAAATTTTCCTTGAATGTCAAAATTTCATTAAATTACATTAAACATTATTAACTCGCTCTAAGGGGAGAGTTGACAAAAAGTGGGAAATTTCAGAAAATAACAGCAATTATCTAGCAATGAAAAAACAGAAATCAGTTATCAAGAATAATAATTCTTCAAGTTTCTGACATTGTTCCAAGATAATATAATTAAAAATAAGAATAATAATAAATTGTGTGAACATTTATGTTTATTAACTTGAATTCATTATCACTCAACTAATTTAAAAGTAAACCAATAGTGGAAAATTTTGGAAGAAAAATGCAACTTTATATCATTAATATAAAGGAATATTATTATGAAAAATGAATTGTTCGAAGATAAAATTCTGTTCTGTAATATGTTGTAGTACACAAAAAATAGTAAACACGTATTTTTTTTCACGTGTGATTTCGACAATTTGAAGAAAATCGGTGAGGTACACCTCAGGAAGCAATACATTACCTGTAGGGGCAACTACCCCCTTGCAATAAATTTTATTCGAAAACACCGAAACATGTAAGCTTTAATTTTCAATTTTCTCAATAATAGTATAATATAGAGTTGAATTCAGCTGATTTGCAAATTTATTTATAAAAAATGTAAAAAAATCACATTTACCCTTGTCAAAAATAAGGGTTGCAGCCCAACCAAAATAAGAGGTGCAACATCCAATTTTTCACTTATGGGGTTTTTTTAGAACCCTATAGAACAGACCAATGCGTATGAGATTCAAAGAGTAATTTCTCATTTGTCTTCTGTAACTAATTGTGGAGAAAAATGTTCAGGGTCAACTTGATATGCCTAATAGATTGACAAATTGTGAATGTAATGTACAAAATCGTATTTTTTTCTTCTTTTGGAAAATGCATGTTAAACTTCATGTCGCTTACGAAATCTCATTATTATAATTTTTTTTCAATGATAAGCGCATTTTTTGAATACAAATTTAGGTGCGATATGAATGAAAATTGGAGAAAAAAAATAACAAATTTTGGACCAACCTGTTGTACGTGGATTACGGCTGGACCACTCCAGTCCCCTCGTGGATATTCGTGGACTTTTGCCATACCCCCTGCCAATTCAAAACTATCCACGTGGTATATGGATTGCCCCTTAGTATGCATAATTTTTTTATAAGATAAAAAATTGTCGAGATTCAGAAGAAAAATTCAAAATAGAATTGCTAATGATCAAGAACCAGGTTTTTTTTAGTATTTTTGGGTTTAATTAATTATGATTATGATTAGAAAAATATTACAGTTAATAGTTATGTATACCCATACGTTCATGATCTTTGGTACATAATAAGGATTCATACGTTTTATTTGTATTTTTCTTAATCTTTAGAACATATACTTTTTTCTCCCTCCAAATCCAAAATTTTGCCGAAATACTTTGCATCTAGAACTATTCATGGAAAATTTTTCTCGGCAGATTTAAATGTAGCTTTTGTGATTTACAGCACTACGTGGAGGAGGAAATCTCTCCCAGACCGGACATAAAAAGGAACCTGATGCGGTGAGCCCAATTCTATTTACTGAATATCGGTTTGTCATGTACAGAAAAAAATCGATTACTAAAACAAAATTGAACCATAATCGGTTCCTACTGAGCATTACGAATGTTGAAAGCAATTCTTCAGTTTTTCAGTTTTTATGCTGATCAAGATCTGTGTGCCATGAAAGTATTTTTTACTGCAAAAAGTTCCAAAGAAACAAATTTTTTCAAAATAAAGTTGTAATTTAAAAAAAAAAATACTTTTTCAATTATGCGCTCATCATTCAATTACAAATAGCGATGAACCGGCGAGTCAATTCTTTCGAAAACTTTTTCTGAAAGTAGCGTTTCAAAATATACTGTAACCTGTTTAGATTGAAGAGTTTTTATTTCATTGCATTATAATTCTTTGAACAGTGTATAGCAAATATAAGTCTATCATTTTTGAAATTGAACAAAATTTGATTTCTGGAAAAAGAGCTTGCACAATACTATAAATATTAGATGAAAAATGTCCAAAGATTAGGAAAAAATATTCTGCCAAAAAAGTTCAGTACTCTTTATTCTCAATAACTAAACTAAACTAACTAAACCAAAAATGAATTATAATTTTTCCAAATTTTGGATACTGCTTTTTACTCTATTGGTGAAAATCAATAATCACTGCATAATCAAAATATTTATCAAAAATATTGTTCTTGAAATCAAAATTTCAGATTTTGAAAGAAGCACTCCCACCATAATTATTTTTTTTAGCCAAAGCGCGAGCGTCTTATGCGAGAATATAATATCACAAAAAAATTCAAGTGTTCTGTTTTTCAAATTATAGAAATGGCTCTACGGGGACTGGTATAAAGTCGATAATATTGAAGGGAAACTCTTTTTTGGATGGTTTCTTCCAAGACATCCATCAATACTGCTGCCAAAACTAGATAAGGAGAGAGCGGACTGGCTGCATATACGCATACTCACCATAGGTATACATTCCAATTTATATTCTCAACTTCTAAAGTATAGGGAAAAATATGACATTTAGTGTCCTCCTTCCACTCCCAAATATCCTCTGAATCCGCTCTTGGGGTATTTTATGAAATAGTGTTTACTGGAAGTTAAAGTTTTTTGGGGCATATGATAATTATCTAGAATCGCGACATTTCCGAATTTTGGATTTAGCGGTGAATTTTTGTTAATTATCTTTTCTTCGACTCCAAAATGAATAATCAGAAGGTATTAGATAAGATAAGATATTGTGAACGTTCATTAACAAATGAAACCTTGATAACTTCTGACCTAATTGATATTATTCAGTTTTCCTTCCTGACTTTTCGAACGAACACGAGTATCTAACTATAGTTCAAGTTCGATTAGAAGTCTCTTGAAAAAAAGGCTGGCGCCCCAAATTGTTTTTAAAAGTTGACGAAATGTTAAGTTTCTCAGAAACTTCCATATGCATTCCAGCTGCATTTTTAATACCGTCACTGGAGGGTATGGTTATCTGTTCCAGCTAAAAGTGTAGCTCGATTTCGTTTTTTGAGAAAATGAATGGTGACAAACTTAAACAGCTACATATTTAGGTAACACACTTACATTTGTTTTAGAACAGGAAATCGAGCTATACGTTCAGCTGGAACAGCTTAAACATATTTTCAGTAGTTCGAGGTAGTAAGAACGCGCGTCCTAGACTCGAAATAAAAGCTACATCCCGTTCAGATACTCGGGATTGGTTAACGTGTCATAGTGAAAATCTTTTGGCTTTCGTTTAGCAACTGGTACTCTAGAACTGAAATTTTCTGTTTTTGATTAACATGTATGAAAATTAGATTTAATCGAACGTTCATTGCCTCTCCCGAAAATTGGTAAAATGTAGGGTAACTTGTTCTGCTGTGTCAACCTAGAAATATAAGTAAACTCACCACTTCATTAAATTTATGTGTTTTGAGTAAATCATTTTATTCATCTGTAATATAATTAGTAACAATTTTTTCCCCCACAGAAGCAAAAAGTGCTAGGCCAATCAAGGTTCTAGATAATGATTACATATACCGTGGAGCAGTTAGAATTGCAAAATTTCTAGGCATAAGCAAGAAGAATCCTGTGGCAAAGTGGATTTCAACGAAAACTCACAGAGGAGGTAATTTGAGAACTAAGACACAATTTAAAACAAATATAAGAGGAATTTGCATAGAAAAGGTAGAGTTTTTCTTCGCTATGTAAAGTTTAATATACACCCCCCCCCCCCCCCCCAATACCCTGAGATCTACATTGGAATGATGAGTCTCAGCTTCTTAAGTAAAATGTAACCTTCTTATGATTCCTCCCCTCTCAGAAGAAACTTTCTCTGAATCGGCCGCTGGAGTGCTTCATAAAATAGTGTTCACTTAACGTAAAGTACCGAGAGGTACAATCAAAAATCCGGCGCCTCAGTTATTAGTAGACTCACAATTTCGTACACCTCAATATTTATGAATTAGTGATTCTTCTAAAACTTTCATTCAATTAATTACTAAATGTTTTCCTATGAGATCAGCTATCGTTCCGGAGGTACAACCTGCAGAGTATGATGTACTGGTACGCGAGAGAGTACCGTACGCACAATATCATAATGGTGAATTTTATGCGTATGATCCAGAGGCAGAGAAACTTTTTCATCCAGCAGGTAATTCGGAAACTAAAACATAATCTGAAACGAATATTATAGAATTATTCCTGAGTTGACTAATTTTTTTCTTAATTGAGGTGTATTCTGGGGCTTTTTAAAATCTGTAATACCCAAAGGTCAATTAGATATAGAATATTTTTTTGCACGAATAGTGAAGAATTACCTACTTAGTACTTTTAAATAAAATGTATGTTGATTGTCAAAATGATAAACTTGATATTTTTTCTTGCAGAATCAAGTTCAAGTGGACATCATTAAGATCGGCTGTCAACGTTATATATTGACGGACAATAAAACAATGAAAAAATGTTAAACTATTACGATAAATAAAAGGCTTAGCAATGACACGAATTCTTTTAAGATATTCAAATTTTTTGATTTACACATTTCCCCAAAGAGAATTTTTTTTTATTTGAGGATAGATAGATTCTACGTTTAAATTATTATATTATTATAGATTAGCAGTTCGAACTCGAAAGTTCATTGCCTCACTAACCCGAGACTGCCACAAATCTCTATCCTGTGCATCCTCCATCCAGTTTAAGTAATCATGTCCTAGTTCTTTTAAATCATCGCTTACATTTTTCTCCCATCTGTTTCTCGGTCTGCCTAAGGGTCTCTTACCAATCGGTCTCCCTCTTAAAACTTGCGCCACTGTTCTTTCATTTCCCATTCTTGCTACATGCCCCGCCCATCTTAGTTTACGCGCTTTCATTACTCTATTAATATTTGCTGACCCATAGAGAGCATGCAGCTCATCATTATGCAGTTTTCTCCATTCGCCGGTCTCTTCGTCCCTTTTTGGACCATAGATTTTTC
>CAKNXH010000160.1:370049-455024 GCA_932178445.1 Andricus quercusramuli | reverse complement strand
TACTTTATTCTCAAAAACTCTAAACCTATTCTCCTCTCCTTTCGTCAGCGCCCACGTTTCGCACCCGTACATGACGACCGGCATTATTATTGTTTTGTAGATTCTTACTTTGATGTTTCTAGATAGCAATCGCGATTTTAATAGTGTGTTTGCTGCATAGTAGCACCCATTGGCAGCGTGCAGTCGCGCGTTGATTTCCGTTTTGATCTTATTTTCGCTAGTTATAATTGACCCGAGGTATTTAAACTCGCTAACCCTTTCGAATTTCATATTTCCGGCTGTTAGATCCCCGTCTTGATTACTTTGTTCAGATCTGACGACGGTCATATATTTTGTTTCCGTTTCGCTAACCTCCAAGCCAATATCTTTGGCTTTTGTGATCAAGATTTCTGCATTTTTTTCTACCGTTTCTTTATCATCCCCTAGTATGTCGAGATCATCCGCATATCCAAGAATTTGTATTACCCCATTGAGGGTGGCACCGGTCGGATTCGCCTGCACTTGCCTAACCACGTATTCTAAAACTAAGTTAAAAAGGACGCACGAAAGTGCATCGCCCTGTTTCAGACCATCGCGGATCGAAAACTCTTCAGATAACCTTCCGTTTACGCGTACTCTTCCCCTACTGCCGCTTAAGCAAATTTCGATAAGTCTAACCAATTTTCTTGGCACACCCAAGAACTCCAGGATCCAGTACATTCGCGCGCGTATAATAGAATCGTAAGCTTTTTTAAAATCGATAAATAGCTGATGCACTGCTTCATTAAATTCCCATTTTTTTTCTAGCAGTTGTCTAATTGTGAACATTTGATCGCTTGTAGATCGGTTTCGGCGGAATCCACACTGGTAATCCCCAATGATTTCCTCGGCGAGAGGAGTTAGCCTACCTAAGATTACATTGGACAGGACCTTATAACACGACGACACAAGTGAAATTCCCCGATAATTGTTACAGTTCATTTTATCGCCTTTTTTAAAGATAGGAATAACAATAGAGTCATTCCATTCCTCTGGAATGCGTTCTGTTTTCCAAACTGTGCGTATTAATTTACAAATTTTTCTTTTGAGGCAAGGGCCTCCATTTTTTATCAGTTCAGCCGGTAGGTCATCGATGCCCGCGGCTTTGTTATTTTTCAACTTCTTTATGGCCATTTCTATTTCTATATCAGCAGGATCATCAATTAATAGATCAGCAGTGTGGATTTCGCCGAGATTACCTTCAACGGGGGCTTCGCGTACATTTAATAGTTTATCGAAATATTCTTTCCATAAATTCAGTCTCTCTGTCGTATCGGCTACTAGATTGCCATTTTCGTCCCTCATTACTTCTGTTCTACTTTGAAAGCCTTTCCTTATAAAATTGATTCCCCTGTACATCTCGCGCGGGTTATTCTGTTTATTATGCGTTTCTATTGCTAGTATTTTATTCTTTTCCCACTCCCTTTTCTTGGATCTATAGAGCCTATTTGTACTTTTACTAATCTCGAGATACTTCTTATGTGTTTGATCGCACTTATTTTGTAAACTACTTAGTCTGGCCTTCCAACGTTTTTCAAACCCGAGTTTGCACTCTTCGTCATACCATGGTTTGCTTTTTGTTACTTTCTTTAAACCTATCGTAAGTTTTGCGGCTGTCTTTACCGCCTTTTTTATATTGCTCCATAGGGTTTCCGGATCCTCTTCGTAATTATTGTTATCGTCTCCCTGTTCTTGGAGAGCGTCAAAGCTATTAGAAATCTCAACTTGATAATTTAATGTTTCTGTTGCTGTTTTGAACTTATCTATATTGAAACGAACTGTTGGCTCTGTGCGGCTTGTTTTCTTAGTTATCGCTAGCCTAGATCTTATTTTTACTATCACGAGAAAAATGGTCTGAATTTAAATCCGCCCCCTATACGATCTTATATCGAGAATGTTTGTATGACGTCTTCTGTCAATTAGAACGTGATCAATCTGATTGTGAGTGTTACCATCTGGTGATCTCCAGGTGGCCTTATGTATATTTTTATGCTTGAAATATGTGCTTTTGACAACGAGGTTCTTTGAAGCTGCAAAGTTTATTACTCTAGTTCCATTATCATTACTGACCTCATGCAAACTTTCTGATCCTATTGTAGGCCTATACATCGGTTCTTTTCCAATTTTCGCGTTGAAATCTCCCAATACTATTTTTGCGTCAAAAGCTGAGAACTTGTCAAAAACCTGCTCGATTGTTTCGTAAAAGAGATCTTTAGTGTCTTCGTCTTTGTCCTCGGTGGGGCAGTGCACATTGATTAATACCTGTTTGCTGAAAATACCCTTCAGTACAATGTATGATAACCGATCGTTAATGAATTGCATGTCGATAACCGCTTGCGAGATTCGTTTATTAATAAGAAAACCGGTCCCCAGTCTCCATTCCTTAGCTCCCCCATAGTGAAAAGTATAGTTATCCTTAGAAATTGACGCGAAATCGCCCGGCCAGCATGTTTCCTGGAGTGCTATTAAGTCAGTATTGTAATCATTTGCTATCTTAATGAGTTCGCTAAATCCGCCAGTACTTAGGCTACGCGCGTTTAGAGTTCCCACCCTTAGATCCTTAACTGTAGTTTTTTGTTTTTGCAAGTTAGCCATGGTAGTTTCAAGATAATCCGCACGTTAGGATCCTATTCCGATCGTAGGTAAGTCCACTGTCCCAGGAGTGATAACCCCCATACCTCCCTAGGTCTAAGTATGGGAGCTTTCCGACTCTGACAAGGACCATGTCAACTTGTCGTCAGACACATTACAGTTTCATCCTCGTATCCTAACGTCCCCCTGCAAGGCAGCGCGCCTACTGGCATCAATACCCCTTTGGCCCTATACAGGCGAATCATTCCACACATCCCTTGCGGGCAGTGTCATCGCTGCGGTGTCCAATGGGCAGCAGGATTTTTCCCTTACAAGATTTTTAGTTTTGGTTCGGGGTAGTGTTTCTAGGTGGATACACGCTGCACCTCGGCCTGCCAGGACCCACTCATTGCGTATGAACGTGAATGGGTGGGTCCCCCCAAGCCATGGTCATCGTGTTTTCTACCAGTGCTAGGCAGTGCTAGGCCAACATCTTAGGCTGGGCTCACCACACCCACGACTGGTTCCTATCGGCTGTCCGCGGCTGCTTATTCTTGTATTCGCAGCTAACCTGAGGGGCTGTTCAGCCTAACGGGCCGTTCCTCTATCCGCAACCCGAGGACGCGCTGCGTAGTGGTGACAGGAACCCACCGAGCAGCTACGTTTAAATACTAAAAAAAAATTTATCTAACAAATTTTCAGTATTTTCTATTTTTTATAAATTTTGATTCTTGTTAATAGTCCGCGACTGAAATAATGTTTATTTTCCAATAAAATTTTCTATTATTGAATGAACATTTTGGATTTTCGTACTCCTACCCCCTTTATTCTGCTCGTTGGGTTCCTATCTCCACTACGCAGCGCGACCTCGGGTTGCGGATAGAGGAACGGGCTGTAAGGCTGAACAGCCCCAAAGGTTAACTGCGAATACAAGAAGTTTAATTTTATTTATTTTATTTTTCTTTATTTAGTTTATTTTAATGGTATATGGATGAGATCACTAATCACATTAGAATTCTATTGCTCAACGTCAACATGTTTCTCAAGAACTAGAAAGGGGTCTAGAAGGAGTCATTCCAAAACTGCATCTTAAACGTTTTATTGAGAATTGATCTTTTTTGGTTTAAAACTTTACTATTTGTTGGAAAATTCATCTATTTTTCTGGAAATTCGTTTTCTTTGTTGTTTAAATGCATTTTTTTAAATTCAAATTTAACTATCATATTTTCCGTTGAAAATTATTCGCTTTCAGTTAAAAATTTGCATATTAAATTTTTCATTGATGATTCACATATTTTGGTTGAAAATTCAACTGCCTGGTTGAAGCTACTTTGTCGAACATTCATTCTATTGGTTGAAAATTGAACTATTTTGTTTCAAATTAATTTTTTTATCTGAAAATTTAACTGCTTCATTGTTGGTTTAAAATTGAACGTTTTTAGTAGAAAATTCATCACTTTCGTTGGAAGTGAATGTATTTTGTTGTAAAATCGTCTTTTTTGGTTCAAAATTAATCTTCTTGATTGGGAATTCAACTCAAATTCGTATTTCTGGATAAAAAATTCTTTGTTCCGTATTATATATTCATCTGTCTTCTAAAAAATTAGTCTTTTTGTCTTAAATATTCCACTATTTGGTTAAAAATGCAACTGCTTGTGGTTCAAGTTTCATCGCTTTCTTTACAAATTCGACCATTTTGTCAAAAAATCGTCTTTTTAGGTTGACAATTTCAATATTTGGTCGAAAATTTGTCAATTTTGCTTCAAATTTTAACTATTTGGTTTTAATTGTAACTGTTCAGTTGATCATTATTTTTTTGTTGTGTAAAACTTAGCTAGTTTGTTGAAAAATTACTTTTTTTTTTGTTGAATTTTTTTTTTTTTTAATTACGAGAAAAATTTCCGCTACTTTTAAAATAATATTATGAAATTAGCTAAATCGGAAATCGTGCAATTGAGGTAACTTTATTTATGTTTTTTTATACTGGTGAAAATTTCAGATTTTAAATTTAACATATTTCAAGGTATAATTTGTATTCCGAAAAATAATGTAAAATTTGCACTGCAACAATATTCTGAATTTCTACAATTACATATTTTTTAATTGAATTAATATTTTCAACGATTGATTTTCTGAAAGTTTTCCTGTGATGTGGAATTTTATCTCTCTTATTATAACAAAAACTAAAAATTGTAAACATTCTCTTACACGTTCACGTGGATGGCGTTCTTTTCCTAAGTACAATTTTCGCAAGTGAAGAATAATAAAAAATATAAATTAAAAGTAAATTGATCTTGAAAATTGAAAATCTTTCAAACACAAACGTCGTTTTTTGCAAACTCTTCAATATCATCATAACGACTCTCTGCATTTTTTTGAGAAATTTGAAAATTCAAATTTTGATCGTCCAAAAAATAATATTAAGATTTTGGACAAGCGACATGAGCTACGAAAAAAAAAAACAATTAACCGAAAGTTGTTAACCCAAAAAGAGCCATAAATTTTTCACTCAATATTTTTTGATAGAATGCGTAGTTTTTGTTTCAATCGTGAAAAATAACGTTACAAATGAAAAAATTAAATTTTTGGGAAAACGACACAGGAGACGACAAAAATGAGGAGAAAAAATGTATTCAACCAAAAAAGATCTACAAATTTGTTATTAACTCTTGTTATAAAAATACATTAAAAATAAAAAATTCGGTTCTTGGAAAAACGACACAAGCCACAATCACTTTTTATTTCACAAAATTTGTCGCCTAAATTATATCTAAAAATTTGCTTAAAACCACTTTACGCTTTAAATTTCTTTCTTTTTGAGTCTAAATATATACTGAATTTTTAACAAGCAAGATTAATTTTCTAACGAAAAAGATGAATTTTCAGCAAAATATATGAATTTTCAATTTAAAACGGATAATTAAATAATGAATAAAAATTTTTTAAAACAAGGAGGTGTACCTTCAACAAAAAATATGAATTTTTAGGAAAGTAGTTAAAGTCTTTAAACAAGCAGCTGGATTTCTCACAAAAAAAATTACTTTTTAACAAAATATGGTAATTTTCAACAAAATAATAAAATTTTAACCAAAAACCAAAATTTTCAACCAAACAAACTGTTCGGTATTTCAAAACGAAAAGCTGTTGTCCAAACTTTTTCTTTCAATTTTCATGCATATCGCACACAAAATTGTTCGCAAATTTCGGTTTTGGGCACTAATTATTATTTTTGCAGTTTTTTAAATACACATTTTTCAGTACATAAAATACTAGTTTCTACCTATATGTAGATGTTGACATGAATTCTTTGAACAATTCATTCGTGTTTTTAGCAATTTTCTCTTAAAATAGAGTAAGAAAATCGCGATTTAAAGGGAAATAATTGTTTAAAAAATGTATGCACATTTAGAATAATATTCTCTTAGTTTCATTCTTTCTCACATTTTTCACATTTAGTTCACTCTTAAATTATAGTGAGCCAATTATCAACTAAAGTTAACATAAATAATTTTTTAAACAATTTAATATTATTTTGAATAATATTCTCTTTGAATAGTAATTCTAGATAGTCGCGGTTTTTTTCTGAAGTTTTCCGATTTTGGTCGACTGTGCACTTAGAGTGAGGTAATAATTAATGCAATTCAACAAACACAATTGTTTCAATAAATTATTATTGTTTTCAACTGTCTTCTCCTATATAAATGCTAGATAGGCGCTGTTTTTTCTTAAATTTTCAACTTTTTGTCCACTTCTTACGCAGTGAGATAATAATTAAAACTAGTTAAGAAAATAATGTCTGCATAAGAATAAAATTTATATAAAAATTTCAGCATTTAGTTGTTAATTATAGTTAACATCATGCATGAGCTTCGCAAACGAACTCTCATTTATTATCCGGCATTTACACAAAGTTTTTCCTTCTTTGAATTTAAGCAATGATTTGTTTAAGACTATATTCGTTTAATTTGAAAGAGAAGATTTTTCAGATTCAAATGAAGCACTGGCTAATATTGAGAAAAAAATTAATCTCATTATTTTAATGCAAGAAATTTATTTCTTTAAATGGAATAAAAGTTTTTTTTTCGGGGTGACATTGTCAGTTTTATTGAAATGCTGAGAATATAGAGCAACGTGTAAAAAAGGCTGCATCATCTCCACCAACATATATTAACAAATTATTCCTTCAAAATGGAAAACGAGAATTATTCACACACTTAATCTATTTTGCCTTCATTCATTTATCTCAAAAAATATAAAGTAAGTAAATTGAAAAAAGATTTTTTTCAATGCAGCTATACATACGTTCTAACCTATTTTACAAGTTGTGTAGTTCTACGCAATGTAGGAGATAAGATGTATGTCTGTTATGACACCGCTTTTTCATTATTTCAATGTCATGCACTTGAACTACTTTTTTGACTGGCGCCTCATAATTTAAAGTTTTCAAAAAATCTTAACCGTGAAATCTAATAAAAGTTGATGTATATTTTCATATTCAAAATGAAACTCAGAAAATAGAAATTTAAAATACAAGTGAAAAATTTAGCCAATTCTTAGAAAATAGGCCCAAAATGTTCAGATAAAACTTTCATAGGTTTTCAAAATGAGCTTTTTGCAGCGATTGAAGATCATGATATCACAGTATAGCAGACATTTCTTTGCTGAAAATTAAAAAAAAAATGATTATTACAAATTCTTACAAAAACCAACAAAGGAAATATAAGGAAGCGAAAACGTAAGAGAAAATATAATATTACTCTTAAAATTCCTCAATTCGGAGATTTGTGGGCGTCTTGAAAGTACTGGATTTTTCGGATATAGCGTTTATCAAAAAGTTTTATAAGTTTTTTTGCAGAACTTCAAAAAATCGTATTTTCTATCTTTATTAACAATAATTACATTGTTTAAATTTCGCGGGAAAATGCATCGCTTTAAATTGAAAAGGGCGCTAAAATTTAAATTGTAAAATAAGTCAAAGTAATAGAAAACATATTATTCGCATCAAACAGTGCCTTATTCAAGGTCCCAATTCAAAAATTCTTCTAGGTATGAAACTAACTATACATCCAGAAGATTATTAATGTTAATGCAAAATAAATTTTGTTTCTAAATATATTTAGAACACATTATAGCTGTGTTTTCAAGTCGAAAGGATACATTTTCAACCAAAGAAATAAATTTTTAAGTAAACATAGTTCAATTTTAAACTAAAAAAGATCCAAAAGATGAATTTTCTATCCACAAAAAAACGAATTTTCAACTAAATAGTTTTTTTTTCAATGAGAGAAATTAATTCTTAACAAGAAATAGAATAGTTGAATTTTTTACTAAACAGATAATCTTCTAACGTTTCTAATTTTTCCACAAAAAATTTAATAGTTAAAGTGAATTTTCAACTTTAAAAAATTAATGTTCGAATGATTACATCAATTATGAACTAAAAAGATAAATTTTCCACCAAAAATAAAGTAGGATAATTTTCAGTTAGTAAAATAAATTTTCAAACAAAAAATTAACGAATTTTCAACAAAACAGTTGAATTTTCAACCAAGGAAATGAATTTTTAACCAAAAATATGAAATTTCAAATAATGAGAGTACTCTTACAAAAAAAATGAATTTCTAAAAAATAGTTGAATTTTTACAGATAACAAATCAATTTTCAACTAAAAATAAAATGGTGGAATTTTCAGAAAAAAAAATTGTATTTCGATAAAATTAAAGAAAATTTTTAACGAAATAGTATTATATAATTTTCAACCAAGAAGATTTAATTTCTATCAAAAAACATATATTTTCGTCAAAAAATAGAACAGTTACATTTCCAGTTTAAAAAAAAATTAAAAATAAGGAAAAACGCATTTTCAACTAACACAATCAATTTTCAACAACTTTTTGTACATTTTTTTTGTACCTTGTGTCATTTTTCCACAATTTTTTATTTTATTCTTAATGTTATTTTTTACGATTAAAACAAAAACGATGCGCTCAATCGAAAAATTATTCATAAATAATCTACAGATCTTTCTAGTCAACCATAAACGGAAAAGGTGAATTTTCTTTCGAAAAACTTGATTTTTCATTGAAGAAAATTATTTTTAATACAAAAACCTAATTCTTGAATTTCAAAGACAAAAAGACGAATTTTCTATAAAAAACAATAGAAATTTTCAACCCGAAAATATAAAATTTCAACAAACATGTTAATTTTCCAACCAAATAGTTTAAGTTTCATTTGAAAAATTATTCTTCAACCCAAAAAAGGGAAGTGTCAACAAAAAAGTTTCTTTTCAATCAAAGATATGAATTTTTTTACTAAAATCTTGAATCTTCTACCAAAAACATTAATTTGTAAGAAATCACATTAATTGTTTTATGTTCTTAATGTTATGTTTCTTAATTTTAAATTAAGAAGAACAAATCTTTGGAAAAACAGTTGATTTTTTAAGAGAAATAGACGAGTTTCCTATACAAAATATTCTTACTGTTGACCCGATAATTGAAAGGTTCAACAAAAAAGTTAATTTTCAATTAAAAAGTTATACTTTAACTTATAAAAATTATTTTTAACCCAAAAAATAAATTTTCAAGAAACTACATCAATTTTTAACCAACTAGATGAATTTTCAATTCAGAAGATTAATTAATTCTCAAACAAATAGTTCAAGTTCTTAATTTGAAAAAAATTAATTTTTCATTCAAAAAAAATTATTTTTAGGAAAAAAGACTAATTCTCAACAAAAAAAACTGAATTTTCTAACGCGTAGTTGACTTTTTCAACCAAAATATGAATTTTGAAAACAAAAAGACGAAATTTCTATATAAAACAGTGGGGTTTTCAACCCGAAAATATGAAATTTCAAGATGAAAGTTTATAGTAGAAAACGATGATTTTTCGAAAAAGAATATAATAGGTAAATTTTCATTTGAAAAGAAATTAATTTTTCATTAAAAAAAATTATTAAAAAAAAAAAGATCAATCTTCGAAAAAGCAGTTTAATTTTCTACTGAATAGTTGACTTTTTCAACCAAATTTCTAATTTTAAAGACAAGACGACGAAATTTCTATATAAAACAGTGGGATTTTCAACTAATGACATACATTTTCTGCCAAAATTATCAATCTGCTTACATTCTCTCTAAATCTGTGTTAGTGAACTTTGATGAAATACTATAATAAAATTCTACTAGCTCAATTAGAGAAAAAGATTAGTAGAAAATCTAGAAATATCAGTTCAAAGTTTAGTAAATTTTTTTTTTTAATAACGAAATGGAATGAAACTTTCGGTCGGGTCCATGAAAATGATCTACAAATTTCGTCTTTAGGCAGAAAAGCCTAGGTGCCATGAATTTTTTTTAATTGATTTTTTATTTTCTAATTAACATAAATGGCTGGTAAGTGTAAACACCTTTCTTGTAGAGCCGTAATTGAGCAACGAAATCAAAAAATGAAATAATAATAATTGAGACAATGATTCATCAAAAGTCTGGAGTGACCTCTGCCAAATTTAACAAGCTTCAATTTGAAAAAGAAATTTGAAAATCTGTTAGCTAGAGGAAAGTTTGGCTTAAATTTAAGAAATTGTTTCTTTAGCTATTTCAATTATAGAAAAGTCAGCCAGGATGGCAGAAAATAACTTATTCGATTGATTGACATATTCAGGAATTCGATAATCGAAAATTACTTTTTGCTTAACAAAAGTATATCAATTTGCTTAGGGCTGTATACATAAATTAGAAAAAAATGTTATAGAAATGGAAAACTTGTCAAATAGAAATGTTCAGTAAAAGAATGCGATTGTGCAACATTTCCAGCTTTATTGAAACAGCTTTGATGCTAGTGAAACTACAGAAAAACAACAAAAATCCATCAAAGATAAGAGCAGACACCTGACAAGGGTCACCTACACAAGTTCATATAAAAAATAATCGATCAAAAAAAGTTCCCAAATTATTAATGACTAAAATCAGTGAAGAATGAGTCAATATTTTCAAAAATTGACTTTAGTAAAATAAACTTATGAATTTGTTAACATGCCATTAATCAAATCCATATATATTACTTATCCAAACAAATAATTATTGTTAGGCAATCAACTTCTTCCCACTGCTGCAAAAATTTATCTTTGATACATTTGCTTATCTATCATTTTCTTTGAAATATCAGCATAAAAAAATGAAGGGTGTGATCAATGCTATCACAGTTTTTAAGAATTTTTGTTAAGACTGCCGGTAATTTTAAGAGTGTTGAATCATAAAAGCCTTAATGCTATCTTTCACAAAACGGTTTTTATTGACTCCAAAGATTCAGTAATATCAAATTCTTCAAAAAACATTCTTTGACAATTCAAAATAACAATTGACGGATTTATTTTGCTGAATTTTACGGTCTACGTTCATTGATATTCTTAAAAATTAAAGTGCTAATGAAGGAAAATTTGTTATAGAAAAGAACATTTTGGAAACGTTATAAAATTACTACAAAAATTTTTAAAGAATATTTTTAGAAATCCTTGCTCCAGTTTTGAGATTACAAATGGTGAACAAAAAAGTATCGAAATTTCATCAGTTTATTTGAAGCCGTGAATAATCTATCGTGTTGACAAAAAAATACGACTTCCGCACACACATCCATATATTCATATACTTCCGTGTAATTACTTATAACCTTCTATTCGATTTCTTTTAAAGTAAAAAACATATAATTAAACAAATTGAGATTTTTTCGAAACTCTTACCAGTACAATCCTTCCTCTATACACGAAAAAATTGAAAAAAAGAAAATTTTTTGCAAACAGCATACCATAATGAACTACAGTAATTATTTTAATATCTAAAGTAATGCTTTTAATTATATTGTGTCTTGGTACAGAGTCGCTTTTCCGAATCAATCTTTTTATGATTCCATTTAGCTTCCCGATATCTCAGGAGCTGTTTTTTTTCTTTTAAATTCATAATCTGATTTTTAAAGGATTTTTTGTATCCTCTGAACAATTTCAATTTTCTCAGTTCGGCTGTTATACTTCAACATCCTTCAGTGAATGTACATATTTGGCATTCTAGAAAGATTTACATGAAAAAGCGTTCAGAGGTTTCTTAATACACGTACATAGATCTGACGCGACCCCGACACTAAAATTTTCAAGGAAAGTAAATGAAGTTTCCCTCTTTCGAGCATGCGTTACGAAACGCTTCAGTGTCTTGAATATATCCCATCATCTAATTGTAGACAATCAGTTTGGTCAATAATGCGATAAATGCTCGTATATATACAAGTCAAAAATATTTTAAATTTCTCAGTTATAGGACCAAACATTTTTTCTTAAATGTGTTCTCTATTTATATAAAAATGAAGATGCGTACTTGTACTCTCCTCTCAACTCTTGTGACGTTATTCAATTATGTTCGTAAGTAGAATGTAATACTATATTGATCGTATAATAAAATATCTAATATTCCGATATCATGTAATCTATGTACTATGTATGTACTATGTATATTTGAACTCTCCCTTTTACGGGTTTGAGAGCCTCCGCTCCCTGTACATATATTTACATTTCATCCTTAGTCTACCTTAACCGCTACTTATTTTCTAATGCAACGCCTTACATAATAACAATCATATTAGTACTACTCTTAGACTACAGACAATGAGCGATCTTCCCGGGCTTCCGTTTTCTCTTACCATCAAATGCATTTTCACCGATTTAAAAATTTTTAATTTTCACAAGTTACTTTCCTTTACACAGGATTACCCGTTTGGCTCTGCCCTGATCTCTTGCTTTCTCTTATTTCTTCCAGTTTTTTCATCCACATCACTCCCTGTCCATTACCATCCAAAATCCATCTGACAATGCACAGATTGTCCTCTTCATCCAGCCAATATCTACAAGCTCTCACTCCTTCTCCCATTCTAAACCGTATCACCCTATTCCATTTGTCTTCCTTTTTCATCTTTTGCAAATATTCTGGTTCCGTCACCCCTTTGACCATCATATACCATCTATTGTACTTCGAATCCATAATCTTTCTCCATCTCTCTTCTCCTTGTCTTACTAATAGCTCTAATTCAATGTTCTGCCAATCCAGAACCCCTTCCTGTATATCACAAACACTCCTCATTTTTTCCCTTTCTTCCTCCCATTTTGAATTTCCCCAATTGCCTCTCGTCTCCTTGTTCCGAACTTCGTCCAAGCATACTTGTGCTATTCTACTCCCCTCTCCCCTTTTCAGCTTCTCTTCAAACCTCCAGGCTCTCTTAATTTGTCTAGTTACCGTTTTTTCCCTTCCTAGTTCTTCCCTTATCATGTAACCTGGGCAACTCCAACTAACTTCCATTACCCATCTCAGAAATCTCTCATGTATGCTTTCCACTTTCCTATGTTCCTTCCATCCCCAAACCTCCACTTCATAACACAACACCGCCCAAACCAACGCATCAAACAACCAAACCCTCATTCTCCAATCGTCCTTGAACCTTCTCTTTCCTATACCCCATACTTGGCCCATTACTTTACTCGCACGTTCGATTCTTTTCCTCACCTGCAAATCGTTTCTCCCTCCTGACTCAAACCAAAAACCTACGTAACAGAACTCCTCCACACTTTCCACTGTTTGTCCGTTCATTTTCCAAACGTAACGTATTTTGGTCTTTCAATTTCTGAAGCACATCACCTTGGTCTTCCCTACGTTCACCGTCAGTTCTTTTGTTCCTACGTACTCTTCGAAAATTCTTATCATTAGGTTCATCCCCTTCTCATCTTCTGCTATTAGAACTACGTCGTCCGCGTATGCTAGGAAGTATAGTTTGCTATTACCCAGTTACGTCCCTCCTTTCCCTTTCTCCTTTAGCTTCTCCTCTAGGTCTGCCAGCAGCAAATTAAAAAGTAGTGGACTCAACGGGCACCCTTGCCTTAGACCTCTTCCTGTCCAGAAAACCTCCCCTTTTCCCCAGCGTATCTTCAACCTAATCCTGGTTTCAGTGAAAATTTCCTTTATCCTCTCCACCAACCCTTCTTCTATTCCCCTCTCTTTCATTGCCTGCCATACCACTTTTCTATTTACTGAGTCAAAGGCTGCTTTGAAATCTACAAACAAAGCGACCAATTTCCCTCTTTTTCTCCCTAAGTTTCTGTTAACCAAGTAGTTGAGTACGTAAATGTTGTCTATTGTCCCCATCCCTTTTCTAAGTCCCGTCTTGTTGTGTGGGATACTTTGCTTCTCTTCTGTCAGATTCTCTAACCTTTTTCTTAGAATTTCTGTGTATATTTTATAGCCCACTTGCATGAGAGTGATCCCTCTGTACTCTTCTACCTTCTGACCCTCTCCTTTCTTAACAAGCGGTACTACCAGCCCTGTCATCCACTCCTCCGGCCACCCTTCTCCTTTCCAGACCTTGTTGCATATCCTACACATCACTTCCCTTATCCCTTCTCCTCCATATTTTATTGCTTTGTTCTCCATACCATCCTCTCCTGTGGCCTTGTTTCTTTTCAGTCTATCTATCGCCTCATTCACTATTTCTCTTGTTATTTCGTTCGCTTCCTCCATTTCTCCCTGGACTGTCTTTCTATTTTCCCCTTTGATCCTATTTTGTTCTCCCCCTAGCAGACCCTTAAAATAATCCGTCCATTCATCCATTTCTATTTCTTCATTCACGCCCTTCCTTCCTCCTCTTTCCCTGTTTATCACATCCCAGACCCTACCTTGTTTGATTGCTTTTTCTACTTTTTCCTTGTATTTCTCCTTTCCCCTTTGCTTTTTCCCTTCCAGCATCTTCTCATGTTCTCTTTTTCTCCTATTGCACTCCGCCTTCTCTATTTCTCCTTTCCTCCATTTTCTTACAGACTCTTTCATTCTCGACTTACTCTCCCTGCATTCCTCGTCCCACCAGCCTCTCTTTCCCTCTTCTCTTCCTTCTTTCGTACTATCTCATCCCTTACCTTTCAATCAACAAGTCTACTTCCTCCTTCTTTTCTTGTCCAACGTTCTCCTTTTCCATTTTTTGTTCAAACACTTTTAATTTATCTACCCCCCAGTTCCCCATTTTCGTGTTCCTTTCACCCCCTCTTTCCTTTCTCCCTCTGCCGCGCCTGTGGACGCCACCTTTCAGTGTCGCTATTACTGGGAAGTGCTCGGACCCTATCTCATTCCCCACCTTCATACTGCATATCATATTCCTTATTCTTTCTTCCGCCAGGATGTAGTCTATTACCGTTTCTCCCTTACCTATAAATGTGATCTCTCCCTTCACATCTCCTTTCATATTGCCATTACATATGAACCATCCTGTTTCTCCTATTACTTCTAGTAATCTCCTCCCCTCGCTGTCTATCTCCCTATGTTTGGAGCTCCTTATATAGGCCTCCTCTTCTTCATCCCAAGTCCCTCTCCCTTGCTCGCCAGTCCAAGCATTCAAGTCACCTCCTATCAGAACCAACTCTCCCTTCTTTTCCTCCATCCACCTCCTCATTACTCTCCAACCTTCCTCTTCCCCTCTTCTTCTATATAAACAAAGCACCGCTATTTTGACTTTTCCAATTATAATCCTTCTTACCATTGTTCCATCCTTTTCCTCCCTTTTGCCCGATATCATGTAATCATTTTTTATCAAAACAATTTTAATTCAATCATTTTGCATTCACAGTTTCTTAAAAAGCATGTAGTTCCACAGTTTCACAGCCCACCAAGGACATTTTTTTCATCACTCAGTAGAAAAATATCTGTAAAAACAAAGTTTTTTCAGAAACTGTTTAATTACTAATATCCCCAAAATTATTTAACAGTTTTTATGTTTATCGGGCTCTAATTACTAAACCTGCCCTTAGATTTGGTTTGGTAGTCAAAATAACTAAAACCTTCAGTAGAATTTCAATATGTTAAATTGTGTTCAATAATATAAAGCTAAGTGATTTGATAAATATTTGAGAAAATGTTGTAACCTCATTTCATTAGATTTTACTACCGTTTATTATGATCGAAATCATCACTCATAATGTTGAGGTTATCTTAACTCACGCTTAGTTTGTCAAAAAAATTTTAAAAAAGTGGACAAATTAGGTTTTTCATGGATATTTTTCTTCTAAATGACAGGGGAGACCACCCTTCACTGGATAATGATCCTAAAGTAGATAATCATTATAATACAAGCACAAATATAAGCAAAATAATTCATTCGCATTTCATTGTATTCAAAATTATCGTATTTAACTATTAATTACATTTAATTAATTATTTTACATATATTAGTATTTTGAATTGATGACAAATCATTGAGGGATCATGAACTATTGTAGGGCAGTCTCAGGTACATGAAGCAAAACTTCTCCACAATCGAAATTCTCAAATTTCTTTGTATCAGAATTTTGGGCTTTTTGGGCTATTTTTAGGCTGTATTGCCGATTTTTGGCTTCCACTACTTTTTCTGAAAATTTAGATTATCAGTGGAGATGCTGCCTTGAGTCAGGCATGCACCTCCAATATGTAATTTAAAATAATTCAAAAAAATAAGAAATCAAACAGGACAGAATTTGAGGCATTTTTTGGGTGCTCGAATTCACCAATAACCAATTCCCAAAAAACACCCCGGATCAAAATTAACACCCCCCCCCCCCCCGTGTAAAAACTGAAACTCGGAAAAAAACAAAGTGCAACATAATTTTAAGCTTATGTTGGTCTTTTAAATGCACAAAATAAAATTTCCAAAAACCAGAATTTTTTGCTTTTTTTGGCTCTCGAATGCATAAACATTTTGTTTAAAAAATCACCCCTACATATAAACTATGAAACACCTATGTAAAATTTCGAATTGAAATATTCAAAGAGCCAAAAAATCAGATACTCTATTTACCCTATCAACATTCTGAAAGAGACCAGTTTTGTTAAAGGGGTGCTGACTGTGTACAGAGGGGTTGGGGTTTTGCACTGAAGGTTGGAGCGCAAAAATCAGTAGTGGTATTTTTTAGGAGCCAAAAAAAGAGACTCTATTGACCCTGCAAAATTTTTGAAAAGGTTATTTTTTGAAAAAGCCATATCTGCGTGGTATCGAGGGGTCACTTTTCAGCGTTAAGGGTTGGATCCCGAGAGTCCCAGAGGATATTTTCAATGAGCTTAAAAGTTAGAGACTATGGACTCTGTAGAATTCACATAAAGAGTATTTTTTGACAAAGTCATATCTGCGTGGAATGAAGGGGTTGATTTTCTGCGTTAAGTGTTGAAGGGGTTTGTTTTTAGCGTCATGGG
The DNA here is from genome assembly GCA_932178445.1 of Andricus quercusramuli. Lineage (NCBI taxonomy): Eukaryota > Metazoa > Arthropoda > Insecta > Hymenoptera > Cynipidae > Andricus > Andricus quercusramuli. The sequence goes on along the minus strand of CAKNXH010000160.1, from coordinate 438,195 downwards.
CTAGAGCAAAAAAATTGTAATTAGTATATTTGAGAGGGCAAAAATCAGAGACTCAATTCACTTTATAAAATCCTGAAAAAGATTATTTTTCGGCGACTTCATAGTAACGGTGTACAGAGGGGTCGTTTTTTGGTATTAAAGATCCGAGTCCGAAAATCAAAGTTGCTATTTTTTTAGATCTTAAAAATCAGAGACTCTATTAACACTTTAAAATTCTCAAAAAGATTATTTTTTGACAAATTTATATCTGCGTGCTAGAAGGGGGTTGATATTTCACGTTAACGGTTCGATCCCAGAAAATGGAGTAGACATTTCTAAGGAAACAAAAGAAAGAGACTCTATTCACGCGTATGCCATGCTCTATTCATGCATCTAATTTTTAATTGATTCGTAAAAAAATAGTCTAATTAGACACCATGAACCTATAAAAAAAAGTTTCTTAGCCTATTGAGAAGTTAATTTCTCTTCTACTGCCCTTCCCCACTCTTGTCGCTAATTCCCCTCCCCAATATTCCCTACCCAATTCCCCTCCCCGAAATTCTCTACCCAATTTTCCCTCCCCGTATTTCACCTATCACTTTTTCCTTTGCAAATCATCTCCCCCCCCCCCCCCTGCTCCTATCTCACTTGCCATTCCCTACGCTTACAGTCCCTAACATCCACAAATCTACTTCCTATCACCAATACTTCCCATAACCCACATTACATTCGTCGCGAATTGTTTGCTTTCATTGTATAGAAATGTCAAAAATTACTTTTTAATTTTACTGGAACATAATTGATCCGGACGAATGACGGACCCATTAATTACGCTTTGCCATTCCACAAACCATAAGTTTGAAAGTTCGGAGAAATAATACAAATAAATAATTTTTTGTAGAAACTTTTTCCAGCATTGATTCAACATTTTTCACATTCAATCTTCACGTTTCCCATGTGCTTGTGATCTTGAGTAGATGATAAAAGTTAATTAGTCACAAAGTGAATTATTTCCAATCTTTAAAACGCACGTTGTTTTCTTCCTCCGAATGAAACGATTTACCTAAAATACTTTATGTCTAAAACTTTTTGCAGGCAATTTTTTTGTGTAAATTTGAAGAGCCTTATTTTTTTACAGAATCACGTCCAGAACCGTCGGATCCAAATGAGGGCCATGATTTCGGCCGGCTACCTAATTTCTATGGTGAAAGCCATACACCTGTACGCCTAGACAACACAGGTCAACATTCTAATTTTTATTTACAGCTTCTCAAGTACAGGGGGATCAGAATCTTTAGACACATTTCCCCAAATATCCTTTGAATAGATCCTTGGGGTTTTTCATAACACAGAGATACATCGTGGTTAACAGTAGGGAAATTGTCGGTCCCTATAATAGCACGTGAGTTGTCGTGGGGCGTCAGGCACCTCTGTGACTAGTCACAGAAATACTGTAGGTCACATAACGTCCCCTTTCCAACCTCTCATGGAACGGTGGAAGGCAACCCTATGATTGATCAGAGAAATAATGTTGGTCAAACCCTTTCCCTTTTCAAGTTCTCGTAGGGGGCGGAAAGGCACCCCTGTGACAAGTCACAGAAATGTTGTATTTCACATACCTTCCCCTTCTCAATTTTCCGCAGTAGGATGAAAGGCAACCATATGGCTGGCTACAGCAATAATGAAGGTCACATACTTTTCCTTTCCAAGACATCGTTGGTCAAACCCCTACTCTTTTCCAATATCTTGTGGCGGCGGAAAAGCACACCTGTGACTTTTCACGAAAATAATTTTTTTCAAATCCCTACCTCTTTCTGAAATCTCGTGGGGGCGGGAAGGCACTTCTGTGACTAGTCACAGAAGTAATTTTAGTCAAATCCCTGCCCCCTTCCAACATCTCGCGGGGCCAACAGGCCCCTTTTTGACTGGACACAGAAATGATTTTGGTCAAAAACCTCTATTCTCGCATCTCTCTGATTTGTCTTATGTTATAATTCACGGAAAGAATTTCAGTTTTACCCCTAACATTCTCCAATTTTTTTTAGTCTGGGATGTAAACTAGCAAGATAGTCAATATTGAGGATCAAACAGTAGCATTAAACTCATCGAAGGAAACTCAATTTATCAGTATTTTTGACGGCAATTTAGACTCTATCTTTAAAATATATCTTTTTAAAAACTACCACTACACAAGGGATTGTTTCCCTCGGACCTGGGGTACGAAACGTCACCTTCCGTCAATTGTTTTCATAGTTTTGCGGCAAAAATAAGAGACGATAGTTTTGTACCCCAACTCGAAGCAAGATAGAACGCCATCTTGAAATTAGCTGCAACAAAATTTATCCTAGCGTTTTTACTGTGTTGATTAGAGAATCGTGGTATTGCAATAACTGCACCTACAGTGCGGCTGCCGGAACTGAAGGTGGTACCGGACAAAAGTACTTGTGACAGCAGTTCATCCTTACTGAAGACTAATTCGAGGGTACGAGATACGTAATTTGTATACGGAAATGAGCGCAGGTATCATATCCCACTCTTTCCAGGGAGGGGTAAGAGTTCGTTGACACAATTGTTTTTTTATTCCAAATTTCATGGACGTTTGATATTTATTGGCACAAGGGTTCGTTGATCCAGGAGTTTGCTTATATATTTTTTACAGGATTAATTGGGAGCCCTACTATTGACGCCTTCCATAATGCTTTCCTACGTGTTACCGGAACATATGTTAACCAGCCTTTTAGACCCCCCACCCCGAAAATCCTCTTTATTCGCCCCTGGGGTGTCTTATGAAGTATTTACTCAAAGTAAAGTGTCTAGGGGTACGTTTTAACACTAACCAACCTTGCTTGAATCATGAGTAGACTTACTTTTTTTCATACGATGAAAAATTGTTGGGATTAGGACAAGATTTCAAAATTAAATTTCTAATGGTCTAGAATCGCGCCTTCAGAATTTATCATTTCACGCTATTTATTCAAAAAAATGCACGTTTCATACTTACATGTACACATACGATTCTGATCTTGGGTACCTGGTAACAAAAATCATGTTTTAATCGCATTTTTCTCAATCAATTAAAATAAACTTTTTTCTCGCTTCAAATCTGAAATTTTGCCAAAATGCATCGTATACAAAACTCCTCGTGAAAAGTTTTTCTGTGTTTATTTAAAAGTCGCTCATTTTTTTACAGGATCAAGCACAGGACCTTATCTATATGGAAGCGCTACCCCCAGGATTTTGCCAAGGCGAAATCCTCAACCTCCCATCGGGACACCTGTACACAAACCCAACGCAGGTCTGGATTCTAATTATTACTATCAACTTCTTAATCAGAGGGGGGAATGTGACCTGTATACCCACCCACCCCCCCACCCCCCCAATATTCTCGAAATGCGCTCCTGAGGTATTTTATAAAGTATTTACTCGAAGTAAAGTGCATGGGGGGACGTGTTTACAGTAACCGACCTTGCTGGAATTCTTAGTAGACATAATTTTTTTTCATACGATAAGAAATTGTTGGAATTAGAAAAAGAGTTCGGAATTAAATTTCAAATTTTCTGGAATCGCGCCTTCAGAATTAATAATTTCCTGCGATTTATTCAAAAAAATGTACATTTAACACTTACATGTTTTAATCAAATTTTTCCGAATCATTAAAACGAACATTTTTCTTGCTCCAGATCCAAAATTATGCAAAAATACTTCGTATCCAGAACTCTTCATCAAAACTTTTTGTGCGTGGATTTCAAAGTGGCTCATTTTTTTACAGGATCAATAACAGAACTGTCTCATCAATTTGGGAGTTTTAATCTCAACGCCTTCTCACCTGCTTTCGCACCTAATACCGCAATGATAGTAGGAACCCCTTCTAAGCGTGGCACCTTGCAAAATGTCCAAGATCCCATCAGGACACCTGTACACCGATCCAACGCAGGTCTGGATTCTAATTTCTGTTATCAGCTTCTCAATTAGAAGGGTGAATGTGGCCTTCATATCCCCACACAAATATCCCCTAAATCTGCTCCTGGAGTGTTTCATGAAGTATTTACTCGAAGTAAAATTCATAGGGGCACATGTTTACATTAACCTATCTTCCTTAAATTCTTAGTAGACATCATTTTTTTATACGATGAGAAATGGTTGAGATTTTAAGAAAAATCGAAATTGAATTTGTAACTGTCTAGAATCGCGTCTTTAGTATTTTTTTTACGCGATTTTTTCAAAAAAATATCAAATTAATACCTAAGTGTACCCATACACAAGATGATATTCATAAGTTTGATTTCATTTTTTAAATCTTCAAAACATAAGCTTTTTCTCGCTCCAAATAAAAATTTTTGGCAGAATACTTTGTATCCACTACTCTTCGTGAAGAATTTTTTTGTTCAGATTTAAAGGTCGCTAATTTTTTTTCAAGGATCTGATCTTCTATCAGTAAGTCCATATGGAAGCTCTGACATTGACGCCTACCATCATTACCCACCCGCCCACGCGATTTCTGGATACCAACAAAACACAGGTACAGATTCTAATTTTTATTTTCAACTTGACAAGTGGAGGGGGAAATGAGACCCTCAAATCGCCTGGGGTGTTTTATAAAGTATACACTGCAAGTAAAGTGCCTAGAGGCACATATTTAAACCAACCGACCATGCTCGAGTTTTAAGTAGATACAATTTTTTTCACCCGATGAAAAATTGTTCGGATTTGAGAGACAAATTCCAAATGAAATTTGTAACTATCTAGAATCGCATCTTCAGTATTTTACATTTCGCGCGATTTCTTAAAAAAATATTACATTTAATACTTACGTATACCCATACGTTTCTAATCTAGGGTACATGATCACATTTATAAGGTTTAACTGCATTTTTTAAATCTTCAAAACACAAGCTTTTTCTCGCTCCAAATACAAAATTTTGCCAAAATACTTTGTATCCACTGCTCTTCGTGGGAAATTTGTGTGTGTAAATTTGAAGGTCACTATTTTTTTTAAGGATATGCTAAACTATCATCAAATCCATATGGAAGCCCTGACTTTGGCACGTTCCATCCTTACCCAACCGCCAACACGATGCCTGGATACCATCAAACCGCAGGTTCACATTCTAATTTGTATTCTCAGCTTCAAAGTGGAAAATGAAATGTGACATTCAAATCCACCCCCCCCCTCCCCTCCAATATTCTCTAAACCTATCCCTGAGGTGTTTTATAATGTATTTACTCAAATTAAACTACCTAGAGGCACATGCTTACATTAACCGACCTTGCTCGAATTCTTAGTAGACATAATTATTGTATACGATGAAAAATTTTTGCGATCAAAAAAAATATCAGAACTAAATTTCTAACTGCCTAGAGTCGCGTCTTCAGTATTTTTCATTTCACGCGATTTTTTTACACACAAAAATCACATTTAATACTTACGTGTACCCATGCGTTTCTGATCTATGGTACATGATGATATTTACGAGTTTTAATTGCATTTTTTAAATCTTCAAAACATAAGCTCTTCATCCCTCCAAACAAAGAATTTTGCCAAAATACTGTGTATTTTCTGTGTATTCGCGGAAAATGTGTACGTGTAGATTTAATGGTCGTTAATTTTTTTTCAAGGATATGGTCATCAATTATCAAATCCATATGGAAGCCCTGACTTTCACACCTTCCATCATAACCCAACCGCCAACACGATTCCTGGGTACCATCAAAACACAGGTATATATTGTAATTTCTATTTTCAGCTTGAAAGTTGAGGTGAAAGCGTGACCTTGCAATTTTCAAATTTAATACATGTGTACAGGACAATGTCTGTCGGGTCCGCTAGTATTTTATAAAAATATAGATATTCTTGGCACTCAAAAGCTACGAAAGCAAAAGATAAAGTGAATTGGCCGAAAATTCTTTTTTTTTCCTAATAAACTTCATGATACAGAGTGGGAAGCCTAAACAAAGTAGTAAAGGTTTATGAAGTTTAATACGTATTTTTCATAAGAAAAGACTGTTTTGTATATTTTTTTTAGAATCGTCAATATTATGTGAATCGACTTCGAACCGAGCATTTCTCTTCACAATTAACTACAAAATACGAATCAAATTTCATTTTTTGAAGATCACCCCCATAAGTCTGTTTTATGGGGTCCTAAGGAACCTCAGTAGTAAATAATTCATTTTTCCGTCATTCTGGTGCTAATTATGATTTTTTCTCACTTTTGTTATTACAAATTGTCTCTAATATATAAAATACTATTTCTCACTGATGACTAGATGTCAAACTCATTTTTTCAAATAATTGACAATTGTTTTCAGCAATTTTCTTCCCTATGAGAGTTAGAAAGTCATAGTTTTTCCGAATTTTTCAACTTACTTTCAACTTTTCACTATGAGCAAAGCAATAATCATTCAAATTTTCACAGAGATAATTGCTTGAACCATTCATTATCATGTATATTATTATTCTCTTAGAATAATGCTAGAAAGATGTAATTTTTTTCTGAAATTTTCCACTTTTTGTCCACTTTTCAATTATAGTGAGATCATAATTTATTCAAGTTGAGTAACATAATTGTTTCAAGAATTTTTTATTTTTCATAATTGTCTTCTCTCAGATAATTTCTTGGCAGTGGCAAATTTGCAAACTTTCTTTGTGAATCATATTATAAATGCAAATTTTTCTTTAAGTTGAAAATTTCATTAAATTGCATTAATCATCACATTGCTCTAAGAGAAAAGTTGACAGAAAGTGGAAAAAATTTAGAAAATAACCGCACTTATCTAGCATTACAATAAGAGAAATCAGCTATAAACAATAATGATTCGTTAATTATTATCTAAAATTATTCAAAGATAATATAAATAAAAATAATAAGAATACATTTTCTCAATAATTATGTTCATTAACTTAAATTATGTATTACCTCAATATAATTTAAAAGTGGACAAATAGTGAGAAATTTAAAAAAAAAATCTTTCTATCATCAATCTAAAAGAATATTATTATAAATAAGCAACTCTTTAAAGACATTATTCTCTTTGAATGATTTGATTATTGTCCGAGTCAAACAAACGTAAGCGCATTTCTTACAAAAGGATTTTACATTGGGCAATATTTTTCATACCGAGGTCTTGAAACCCTTATTTTTCATAAGGATGAATATAATTTTTCACATTTTTTTGTATAAAAAGTTCCAAATCAGATGAATCTCACTTATATTGCACTGTTTTTAAGAAAATGAAGAATGAGACTGAAATTTAAAATATCCAATTTCAAAAATATTCTAAAACTAATTATTTTTATTGGTGAACTTTAAAGGTGCTTTTCATTTCTTAAACGGATAAGCTCGAACATAGCCGTCAAAATGCTGATATTTTTTTCAGTATAATATGAAATTTAGTAGATATTATTTTTCTTATGCAGTGAAAAATTGTTGGGATTCAGAAGAAAAATTCAAAATTAAATTGGTAATGATCAAGAATCGGGTTTTCTCAGAACATTCGTCTACCATACGTTTGTGATCTTGGATACATCATGAGAATTCATCAGTTTGATTTGCATGTTTTTCAATTTTTAGAACATACACTTTTTTCTCGCTCTAAATCAAAAATTTTGCCAAAATATTTTGCTTTCAAAACACTTCCAAAATTGTTACTTTTTTATTTACAGCACAACAGCAAGGATCATATAAACCCCAGAACAATTATGATAAGAAACCTCATGTGGTAAGCCCAATTCTATTTATTAAATATCGGTTTGTGATGTACAGAAAAAAATCGAGTACTAAACTATAATTGAACCAAATTTTTTCATATTAACCAATACGAATATTGAAAGTAATTCTGTAGTTTTTCGATTTTGACATTGATCGAGATCTGTGTTCCATACAAGTGTTTATCCCTGCAAAAAATTTCAAACCCACCAATTTTTCAAAACAAAGTTGTAGTTTGAAGAAAGAAATTAATTATGCTGAAACCTGTGTAGATTGTAGAGTTTCAGTTTTAAAACCTAATTCCATCATAATTTCGTAATCAGCTCAAAACAAATAGAAGTCTATCACATTTGAATATCAACTAAATTTGATTTTTTCAAAAAGCGCTTGCACGATATTTTTCGTTTTATATGAAATACAAAAACCTTCATGGATGCCATAATTATATGTTTTTCATGTTGAATAGAATTTTGTTCTCCAATCATGGAAACTAGTAATCACTGCATAACTGAAAAATTAAAGAAAAAATTCTTCTTAAAACGAAAATTTCAGATTTAGGAAAAAGCACTTCCATCATTATTATTTTTTCTCGCCAAAACTCGTGCATTTTATGAGAAAATATTATATGACGAAAAAATTAAAGTGTTCCGTTTTTTAAATTATAGGAAATACTAGAAAATGGATGGTTAGAAATTGAAGGTATTGAAGTGAGAAAAGTTGGTGATTGGTATCTTGTAAGAGATTTACCAGGGCTGAAATATCTGCATCCAGCCAGAGCAGCTTGGCTGCATATACGCATACTTACCAAAGGTTTGGATTCTAATTTTTATTCTCAACTTCTCAAGTGGAGGGGGAAATACGAAATTGAGTACCCCCGTTCTCCCAAATATCTTCTAAATCCGCTCTTTATGTGTTTTATAAAATAGTATTCACTCGAAATGAAGTTCTTTTAGGCATATGATAATATTGAGCGACCTTTCTCAAATCCTTAGTAGACATAATTTCTTTAACAAAAATAAAAAAAAATTGCCGGGATTCGGAAGAAAAATTGAATATTCATACGGTTATTGTCTAGAATCGCATCATTTCGGAATTTTCGATTCTGAAAGTTTATAACTTTTGACCTAATTGATATTAATAAGTTTTCTTTCCTAACTCCAATTGTGGTAATTGTTTTCTACGGTATTTCTAAAAGTATTCTCATTTAATTTTCTCAAAAACCACATTTATATCGCATTTAAATCAAATTTCAGTATTTTTCTCAAGAAACCAAAACCCCCTCAACATATTTTTATATTATATTGGTAGCAAAAGTAAGTGTTTTATTACAAGTCATTAAAACGAAAGGCTTGCATCCCACCTTGTTTTCAAAAATCTCTAAAATGTTAATTTAATCAAACACCTCACCCTTTATTTTCTTTGGAACTGGTTCAGATTTGTGACTTGAACTTTGTTCTCCTCAATTCAGAAACTAATAGTTTATAAATCAAATTTTCAATTTCTAATTTGAATAAAAGTTGATGATTCATTGCCGCCACTTGAAGAAATGGTTAGCTGCTTCAGCTAAACATACAGATCGATTTCGATCTCTAAAAGAAAATATAACTGTGTTATCCAAATAGTAAAAATCTGTTGGCCTTCATTTAGCAACTGGTAATGTAGAATTGAAATTCTTTGTTTTTAATTAAATCAAAATTGGATTCCATCGAACGTTTGATGTCTCTCCCGAAAATTGGTCAAATGTAGGGTAACTTGTCAATGACTTTATTTATCTGTAATATAATTAGTAACTATGTTTTTCCTACAGGCTCATATGAGAAGGGGTTAATCGTGGTCATAAGTGGTGATTTAATATTCCGTAAAGCAGAGAAATTTGCAATATGTGTAAACAAGAGGCCGAACGATAAACAAAAGTGGGTGGAAATTTCTCGCACAGGAGGTAATTTGACAAATAAAACACAATCTAAAACAAATATAAGAGAACTTTGCATAAAAAAATCTAGTTTTTTTCTTCACTATGTAACGTTTCATGAGTCTCAGCTTCTCAAGTGAAGTGTAATCTTTTTATGCCCCCTTCCCCTTGAAAAAAAAATTTATCTGAATCGGCCGCTGAGGAGCTTCATAAAATAGTGTTCACTCGAAGTAAAGTGCGGATAGGTATAATTAAGTCAATAAAACCGACCTTGCTCAAATCTCCAGTATATTTCATTTTTCTGACCAATAAATAATTTGCAAGTTTGCTAAAAAAATTCAAAATTAAATTTCCGAACAATTAAGGCCTGATGCCAGTATCGCGAAATAATTCTATTATATATCGCCTTTTAGAATGCGACTCTTCAGTTATTAGGAGAATCACAATTTCGTGCACTTCAATATTTCAAAATAAAGTGACTTTTTAGAAACTTTTATCAAATTAATTAATATACGTTTTCCTTTGGGATCAGGTATGGGTACGGTGTTGATCAAACCTGCACAGTATGATGTACTGGTACGCAAGGGTCAACCGTACGGACAACATGATGGTGAAAAAGGTTTTTACCCGTATGTCGAATTTGAAAATCCTCACCCAGTACAATTTCATGAAGAATCAAGTTCAAGTCGACATCATTAAGACCCGCCGCCCACGTTATACATTGATGGAAAACAAAACAAAAAAATGTAAACCATTACAATAAATAAAGAGATTTGGCAATAACACAAATTCTTTCGTGATGATCAAATTTTTTAAATTTCACGATTCCCTAACGCGACTTTATTTATGTTATTTGATAGATAGATTTTACGTTTACATACTAAAAAAATTACTTTTATCTAATAAATGTTTTGTATTTTCTAGATATTTCTGGATAATGAAATTGAACTTAAAAAAGAAGCTTTGAAATGCATTACTTTGAGGAAATTTAGGTTTAGATTTAACAAACTGTTTATTTAACTAGAGTTTTTCAGTTCAATATGAAAGTACCTTCATAAACAGTGAACATTCAATTTATTTTCAACAAGAGAATACAATTCTTCCTTAATTTATTCTCTAAATCTAAATGAGTGAAATTTTTCAGTTTGCAAAAAAAATCAATTTTCGCGAAGTTATAACAATCTGAATTTTTAAAGGTTGTTTTTAAAAAAAAAACACATTTCTTTTCAAACCCGTGTAACTTTCGATTTGAGATATTTAGGTTTTCTCAAAAACTCCACCTTTTTTTGCTCCATTTTTTTGCGGAATCGATATGCATTTGAAAAATAAATATGTCATTTCAATGCGAGCTTAACTATTTTTCTGGTCAGGATGATATTTTTTCCAAAACAACATTTTTTTCCGAAATTGAAACTTTCTCTAAGGATTAAAAATTGAAAACGCTACTTAAAAAAATAAATTATTAAAAATGAGTTCTTTTTCTTTTTTGACACAAATATAATTCCATTCTAAATTCATGGTTGAAAGGAATTTAATTTGCCTTGGCAAGAATTGTTTTGCAGCAAAAATTCTCATTTTGCGAAAAAACTTCACATAATTTTGCAGCCAAATAATTCTGTAAAGGTGAAAAAATATTCAAGTGTTTCAAAACAAAACAGACAAGAAGACGATCCTTTTCTTTTAAAGCAACATACAAAAACTGGTAAAATAGAAATGCCTAATAAGAGAACGCGATTGTGTAACATTATCATCTCTATTGAAATAGTAAGAAGGCAGTATTGCGAAACTTTTCACCCATACAAACACCAAAGAAATGGAAAAACGAGAACTATTCACACGCCTTATCTATTCTATATTTCTTTATTTATATTAAAAATAATTTGAATGAATTATTTTTAATATAAATAAAGTAAGCACGCACCTGACAGAGGTATATTGCATAACATCTTGCAATTAATACTTGCTCTATTATCTCACTTGTGTCAGGCGTTGAAGACATTGTTTTCATTTTCTTTGGGAAAGTTGATATCCTTGGAGTAGAAATTGGCTTCATCTTTGAACTATGTCCAACCGTAATTTCCTTTGATGTTGAAGCTCGTGCATGAGGGGATATTAAGGACGTGTTTGGTATCGAAGATTTATTTACCATTAGAGTTCTCTTTGAATGCACCTTATGTTTGGAAGGTCGTTTCTTTTGATCACTTGATCGTTTCTTGTCATTTGGAAGACTCTCTTCTGAAGATCCGTTACTTATGTTAGATCACCCTTGATTTTTGTGGAGAAGACAAACATTATTTTCGAACTTGGAATAAATTCAAATTCGAAGCTTTCAAGATTAGATAAATGAATCTCCAAATAAAAAAACATGTTTGTTTCGATAGTTTCGAAAAAAGCATACTTTTATGCTACATTTTGCAACACTGCAATTTTTAAAATTTAAAGCTCTTCAAATACAAGTTTTCAATTACTTAGTTTATAACCGAGATTTTTAATTTTAAATAGTACAAGCTTGAGCGATTTCATTTTTAATTTGAACAATCTTTATATTTTTCATTTCAACATTAACTACGGAACTTACGTCCAATTTATAAATTTTTAATTTACAATTCTTAAATTATTAAGGTTTTCAATTAGAAGTTATTCAATTCTGACCAATTAGAATTTTAAACGCGATTGTAAATGCTCGGAAATTATAATCGTCTAAGTATTACGGTTTTTCTTTTTGAACTATACAATTTTGAATTAATGAAACTGGAACAAAATAATTTTCAATTTCTGAAGATGAAATTTTTGCAATTTGAAGGCTGTCTCTTGAGAATTGCAAACGCTATTAATTTGAAATTGTCTAGTTCATTACATTTGAATAATCTCGTTCATCACCCCTTCTTCCAGAACATTTTTTTTCGTCATAGGATGCATCATAATTGCATCCTATTTTTCTCCTCTTCTTTTCAGGTTCGCATCTGTTTTGAGAATAATGTTTCCCAGTACGTACAACAGCATTGCCTGCAACAATAGTAAAACTTGTTAGTCAGTAATTTCAAGCAACAATGTGAAAAACATCTTAAAATGTACCTTACATTTTCCTTGAAAATCTGCGGATGAGGCGCCGCTGTCTATCTCGTCTAAAATAATGGCAAAATCTTTTTAATACAATAATATTACAGAACGCAACACATTATCAATGCGATGTAAAGATGAAAGCTCTTACCTTCAGTGGCCATAGGATCAGCTTCATTTTTGCCCAATAAAAACGGAAGATTTGTGTCCGAAAGTTTTGGCAAATGCATTACTGCATCCATTTCCATATCTTCAAATGGCTCCATTACTTTCATTTTGTTTGTTAAAAGAGCAGCTTTTCCGGCCGAATCGAATTCGGAATCAGTGGTGAAAGCATATTCTTTAATCGTTAATAAGTTTAACTTTTCAACACCTTTTGCATATGTGTCTATAAATAAAAATTCCATACGAATTAATTTGACTTGATATAAATAATGAAAAATGTAGCTGTAAATGCATAACTATAAAACTACAAAACCCGTTCTTTCATTTTCACTATTCAAATTATGGTGACCGATAACCATAGAAATTTATAGACCAATACAGGAAAATTGACAGTTTTCTCCCACCCTGGGATTCTCTCTTCAGTAGAGCGAAGTGAAAATACTAAAATTAGTCGAACCGTTAAAGTTACAATTTGTGGGTCGAGATCCAAAATAAGTGAAGAAACAAATTTTTTAAACCATGTTTTTTGGATTGATTCGAACCTGGAATTTCTTCAGCTTGAATCAACATGTTATCATTTTTTATTCATGAGAAACATTTTTTTCATGGTGTTTCTGAAGTTCCAAAATCGCAAAAAAGGTAGGAAATGCCAACAATCTTAACTAAAATTATATCTCTACAATGCAGTTGATTTTTTAACACAAAAATATGAAGTCTCAATTAAAAAGTTAATTTTCAACCAAAAATTAAATTTTTTAGTTAAAAACTTAGTTTTTAACAAACAAAAAAAACTTTAACTGAAACGGTGAATTTTTAACTAAAAAATGGCGAATTTTTTACAAATTGCATATATTTTCAACCGAATATTTGAATTTTAAAAATAAAAAAGATCAATTTTGAACCAAAAATGGAATTGCTACATTTTCATTTGAAAAAACTAATTCTAAAATGAAAAAACCAATTTTCTACAAACTGATTGAATTTTTGAGCAAAAAAAAGAACTTTCTACAATATATTTGAATTTTTTACTCAAAAATATAAGCTTTCAATAAAAAATAACTTTCAATCAAAAATTGCAATTCTCAATTTGAAAAAAAATGATTTTTTAACAAAGTAGTTTGATTTTCAACACAAAAGACAGCTTTTCCACAAAATAAATATATTTCCAACCAAATAGCTACATTTTTAACCAACTTTCCGCCAAAAAATATAACTTTTCAACGAAATTGGAACTTTAATTATTATTCCATACTAGGTACAATTTCAAATATCGTATTTGAAGAGAAAGGGGGAAAAAGGGGGAGTTTTTTGAGAATAGGGGGAAAAGGGTAATATCAAGAAAAAAGGGAAAACTAAGAAAAAAATGGGAAGACTGTGCACCCTGCTAATATTATAATTAAAGATGAAAAACTGTTTTTACCTTGAATATAACTTCCTAAATTAGTATTGGTGTAATCAAGTTAACGGTTTTCGGAGATATATCCTATAACTTTTGTCGCAAAGGTACTTTTCTGACAATTAAGAAATGAATTAATAAATTTCCTTTAATGGAGATTTTTTTTATTTAATTATGAGGATTGTGTTGAGTGATTGTTAGAAATGTAAAAAAAATGAAGAATTGCAAATTTGAAACTCACCGACAAGAATAAAACAGTTCTATTGAAAAAATCATCGAGGAAATCGTACTCTTATTTTTGAACGGAGAAAACGCGAGGAAATCCGCGAAGATTTTCAAATTCCTCTAGGAATTCCGCGAGGATTAATAATTATCTGACTCGAGTATTTCCCCGGGAAATTCAAAAATCCTCGCGCATTTCCTTGTGCTTTCCCCGTCCTGAAATAAGACGTGAGGTTAATGTTTTTAAAAGTGAGCTTATGCGACAGAAAAAATCTTCAACGATGTAAAATACATACCCTTATAAGTCACGTTGTAGAAGCTTCTTTAACTAGGATACATCCGAATTTCATCGAAAATGAGCTATTAAAACCGATGAAGAACACAATACAGAATATAGAAATGAGGGAGAAGAAATGGAAATCGACGAATCTGTGCAAACATTTCGCGTCAAGAAATGTCGTCGTTGCCTCGATTGCAATGTTGGTAACCTTGAAGAGTAGGTATTGTACAAGTTGAACTATTTCAAAACAATTGTATTTCGTCTTCAAAATTAGAATTCAACTTCAAATTGCTTAACAAATATGAACGTTTTCTTCTGTAGTAAAATTCAGTGGATTTCAAGAGAATTAGAGTATATATTTTTCGTGAATTTAGGTCATAAATGTGTGCATTATTTTTTTGACGTTGCCGTCACTGACAATGAGGCTCGCGCAGGACCAATCAACGACATTCGAGATCCGCGATGAAGCGCGCGAAATTTAAATTTAAATCAATGGATATTCAAATAATTGATAGATATTTCCTTTATTTAAAAACTTTTACAAATCAGCAACAAAAAGTTAATAACATTAAACCATTTGGTATAATCACATTAAATTCAGAAATTAGAAATCTCTTTTGAGAACAAAAATACCTTGTAACGTTTCGTAATTTAACGATAAGTCTCAACAGACTATTTTAAGATATTGAACACGATATTATTCTATATATACACTATCGATTTCTCCAATGTTATTCTACTACTGGTGTAGGAGTGGCATACAATAATCTCGTTGTGGACCTCTTTCACTCAAGTTCAATTTTAACTTGACCATTTTACCTTTTACATTGTTAATATCGTAAGTAAATAAACCTTCGCTTTATTTATTGTTTAGTTCCCACATATATAAATCCTTGGAATCCGTTGGATATACGAATAAGGACCGCTTTACCTTCCAATGATTACCCTCCAATTCTAAGCCTTGTTGTGTTCGAGTAATTTTGTTTATTCTTAAAGCGACTTATTTTTAAGCATTACAAAGTTATCGGAAGACTTCGTTGTTAAGATACATTCTTCGTATTTAGCTTTCAAGACATTGAATCCAACGGATTTTAAAATTTGAACTCGATAAGGTATTTCAGGCTTCGGTGGATTTATTTGGATCAATTCATATAATCTCCTACAAATTTGAGCTAAAGGTCGGAACGGTGTACGAATGAGACTGGTTAACTTTCCAAGAAAATTTTCGAATGAAAAGGCAGAAACTCCGCTAATGTTGCAACCCATTGCCAACACGTCATCGGCAGCATGAATTATTGCACAATGCATATTCATGACTTGTATTCTCGAATACAGATTCCGTAAGCTTGAAAGAAACCTCTGCAAATACATCTTAGCATGCTGTTGATATTTCTCGATTAGATTATCATTACATAAAATCCTGCAAGCAACATGTAAAAGTAAGAAGTTTTTTAAACGATTAGCTTCAAGTATATTTAACAATACTATTGGGCCGCAATATAAAAGAAAAAATTTATATTCCGTTGCTTTCCTCTTTTTGAGACAATCCAACGACCGCATTTTCCTCTGAAATTCATGAGGAATACATTTCCGAATTAAAAGAAGTCTTCTCGAAACTTCCGCCTTCATTCGGTGACTAACTTTTGCACGTCCAGGATTGACAAACCATTGCAATAAGAGTCTTTCTATTATCCCTTCGCAAAATAAGTTGCTTGCGATTTCTAGAAGAATTATTTACTTGTGTAATAAAATCTTGCAAATAATCATCTACATTTGCAGGTTTTGAATTTCCGCAATCAATCAAGACTGCAAATGGCTTATAAATATCAGGTTTGTAATGAACCTTTGCTGATAAAACCCAAAAACCCTTTTCGCCAGATTCGGTTAAAGATATTCCATCTGCATTGACTAGTAGAAATATTGTCGCCTTCGAATGTACGTTAGGGTCAATACATTTTTCTAGTCCTTTTTGAATGCCGAAATAAAATATTCCCCAATCGATCCGTCAGTGTCTTGCATGTCCTTCATGTCATGGACCGCAGAAGACGTTCCTAAAAACGTTTTGGATGATTTGGGTAATTCAGGCAAAAGTCTACGTCTCAAGATTTTTAACATTCGATCGACATGCACCTGTTCTAAGCCACTTGTCACAGCCAAAACACGAAGTTCCCGTACTTCATTTGGCTCATCGTCAATCACTTTCACGACACCATCTACAAATTCTCCACCATAATCAGATTGAGAATCATCAGAATTAGATTGAGAATTATCAGAATCAGATTCGATTTCTTCGGAACCTAAACATAAATACATTCTTCAACTTATATTAACAATTTTCATAAATATTTATTTGATACAATTTTATTCATAATAATATATAATATCCAATGTTCCATCAATTTTTTATCAATACCTAAATAGAGACTTGTACTATATCAAAATTTGTTAGTGCTTCTAAATTTTAAATCAGATCATAAAAATTTATTTATAAACATATGAATATTATCTTTAAAGCAACTGTATTTACTCACATAAATCTGTGTTCACTTCATTGTCAGATACGAGATTATCATTTTCAATGACGATTCTATTCTGTAAAATATGGTTATCAATCTGATTCACATCATTCACTTCTTCCTCATCATCTGCATCAATATCAACATCTGAAACTGTTTTGCATTATTAGTACAATCTGATCTCAAAATTACATTTCCTCATTTCAATCCACAAATATTACCCCTTACGCCGCCACTGGAACGATAACATGCATAACTTTAAACGTAGAATTCAAAATATAACCTCAAAATTGCAACTACTTGTTTTACAAAAAAGCGCTACCGAGCGCAAAAATATCAAATAATGTAATACCATAAAAGACTTACCTTCGCTGCTTTCGTTTTCATCGCGTAAATACGGAATTTTGCTGATGGCACCATGCTTGCGAACTCGCGGTGTGCTCCTTAATTTTGGCATTTATTATTAATGTGTTAAGAATATATTATGTGGTCGAACACTCCCAGCACATTTGCAACACAACACCACGAAGGAAAACAAAAATTAAAGTTATGTTCGTGGTTATATTACATCTAGCGCATATGGCTTCAGATGGCGCTGCGGAGAGGCTCTATGACGTCACAGTACATAGCCCGGTCTGGTACGAGTCAGGGCCACATCGGATCAGGCCCTAGTCGGTGATCGGTAATATATATGGCGATTCCTGCACGGGTAGACCAGAGAACATAATCATAAGCAAGTTGACAACAAGTGGAATATGTCAAAAAAAGTATTCCTTTTACCGCAGTCTAAGTAAAAAAGGACTAAAAGTTGAATATTTCACAAAAAATCCCAACTTCCTATCATTATTTGATGAGAATATTATTAAAAATTAATATAAATTAAATTCATCATGGGAAATTGTATTGCCCCTCAGGTATTAAATGAGTTGGTGTTTCTTTGTATGGGCTTTAGGGTCCAGTAATAAAAAAATTTGTGTTTTTTAATCAGACGTTTCGACTCATGTGGGAGTCCTCTTCAGTGATTTATTTCTAAACAAAATAATTTTACATTTTCAGTAATATGCTGATATGCTCCTTCCTTTATGAGGGGATATGATTTGTACCGGTAAGGAGATAATCGAGGGGGGGGGATACGATATGAGGGAGTGGGAGGTCTGGAAAGAAATCTCGGAAGGTAGAAAGAGAGAAGGCGAGGGAGGTGGATTGGAGGTACGTTCGTAGGAGAGAGGGATAGGTTTGGAGTTGTCTCCACTAGGTTTGTAGTCCGGATTAAATAAAAATTGAATAAATATCTATGGGGTTTGGGATCCAGCCGAGCACATCTGGTATGCCAGCCGTATCAGCGGTTATGAGTTATCTGGGATGCCAGCCGACTCATTAAAGGAGGAGAAATAGGAGGAGAAAATAAACAAAATTGCAGAAAAATAAAATACATAAAATTACCCTAGTGTCGTGGGTAAAAGAGAACAATGCTTAGCATTTTCGGTGGTTAATTTGTGGGATGTTTTATTTAGTTTTGATTGGAACCGTATCGAGCGATAACCTTCTCAGAGTTCACTTATAACTATTATAAGACAAGACCTAAGTGACAGGTAAGGCCTGTACTGGTATAACTAAGGTGTGCCCAGTTTCGACAGAGTTCGCATTAGGTATTTTCAGTTCAAACATCAGCTAACTTCACTTCGTTGAGTGCTGAGGGGAAAACAATAGAGCAAATGCATCGGACAAAATTTATTTTGGTAATATCTTCATAATGAATGGTAATTATTACTACTTTATTATGTCATTGAATAGTTCTTAAGAAATAAAAACTATTTTTCAAATACATTTATATAGAAAAAATTAGTTTTTACGAAGATATTAATAAAATAGGGCAAAAATGGACCCAATCCCATGCATTTGATCCATTGTTTTCCCCTCAGCAGCTAACGAAGTGAAGTTAGCTGATTATGTAGTGAAAATACATAATTGAGAACGTATTTTCTCGGTTCCGTCCGCAAAGAAGCACGTTAGTTGCGTGGCCTGGCGGCGGTGATTGAATCCCCAAAGCGGGAAATCCTGCCTTGGGGAGGGGAGTGGCGGTGAGAGTACCTCGAAATTTGTGTTGGGATTGCCTGGCCCGAGCGGAAGTCCAGCCCGGGGAGGTTGCTAGTGCTAATAGAGGGAGATCCAGCCGTTAGCTTCAACATCAGAGCGGGGAATGCAGCCCTGATCGTTCTGCCGTTCCGTGGTGGAGCGCGCCTTTTTAAACCCGAGGGCGCCTCGCGGGAGTCGGCCGGAGTGGGAAGATTCAAGTGGAGGGAGATGCGCGCGTTTGAGTTTTGCGCGGCGTATCGGTCTCTCTCTCTTTTCTCTCTCTGTCTCTGTTTCTCTTTTGAGTCTAAAGGGCCTTATATCTAACATGGTTGCCTACCGAATGGATAAACGTCGTATGCGAGAGGGTTTTTATAATTAACATTAAAAAGGATCTCGCCCTATGCGAGTCGCGTATAACAATGCTAAGCAAGACAAATTTACGGTTTTAGTAATATGCTTCCGATTAAAAATAGCAGTGACGAACAATATATAAGTTTAGAGATTAAAAAGAATTACGACTCGTTTTGTTTTATAGTTTTTGAATAATTCTAACTAATTCACGATAAAACATAAGTGAACTAATAAAAGAATTGCAAATGGAAAACGATGACGAATAATTAGTAACCTGCTTTATTATGATAATGAAAATTCACGAATTTGTTAAATTAATTTCATTTAAAAAACAGTTTTTAGTTATCCATACAAATAAAATTGATGAGATTAGAAAAATTATGGAATTTAATCGACGTCAAAACCATAACATCAAAAATATGAAACATTCGAATGTTGGAAAATAAATCTCACTGGTTAAGGAATGACGTCGGAATTCAACTTGTAGGGATTGTGAAGAAATTTCTCTCGTCTCTCCGTAGCTTAGTGGGCAAGAGCACTAGACCGGCAATCTGGAAGACCTGGGTTCGGATCCCAGCGGAGCTTGAGAGCAATTTTTTCAAAATTTGGAAATAAGAATCAATATTCAAGATATTGATTTAGACCAGTAGACAAAAAATAACATTCAACATCAAATTATTTAATACAATGTATCTGGTCAAAACCATGACATCAAAAATATATCAAGAATGGAATAGTTACATTTTCCGGTTAAAACTCTGGTAAAAATAAATAAATAAAAAAATTAACAAAATTGTTGAATTTTCCATCAAACAGATGAATACCTGACAAAATAGATTAATGTTTTATAAAAAAATACAAATTTCTAACTTATCCAATATACAAGATGAAGTTTCAATCCATCAGGAAATAGATAAATTTTTGGATGAGAAAACTAATTTTTAACAACCAAAAAAATGAATTTTCAAACAAAGAGATAAATTTTGAACCAGGAAGATTATTTTCCTATCAGAAACGACGAATTTTGAAATAAATACATGCATTTTCAAGCCAAAAAGATTATTTTTCATCCAAAAAAGGAAATATTCAATAAAACAGTTAAATATTTGAGCAGCAATGTTGACTTCAACAAAATAGTTCAATTTTCAACAAAACAGTCCAATTTTCAACCAAATAGCTGAATTTTTAAGACAGATGACTTTTCAATTCAGAAGATTAATTTCCCCCGAAAGAGACAACTTTCAATAAACTACATTAATTTTCAACCAAATAGTTGAAGTTCCTGACTGAAAAAAAAAATTAATTTTTAAACGAAAATGGAACAGTTCAATTTTCAGTTTGAAAAATAATTTTTATGCCAGAAAAAGGAAATTTATAAAAAAATCAATTTTCAACTGAAAATATAAATTTTTTTAAAATTAATTTTTCATTAAAAAAATTATGTTTCATAAAAGAAAGATTAATCTTCGACTTTTAAGAAATTTTAAGAAGTAATTCTTAATTTCTAACCACATGGTTGACTTTTTCAACAAAATTTCCAATTTTGAAGACAAAAAGACGAAATTTCTATTTAAACCAATGGGATTTTAAACTCGAAAATATGAAATTGCAACAAAAAAGTTCATTTGCAACCAAATAGTTAAATTTTCAGTTTGAAAAATAATTTTTCACTCCAGAAAAGGGATTTTTTGGATAAGAAATTCAATATTTAATTAAAGATATGAATTTTCTACTAAAAGTAATAATCTTCTACCAAAAAATGTATTTGTAAAAATGTCGCTCTACTTTCAACGAAGGAGTAGAAAAAGATTATTTTTCGAGAAAAAATATAATAGGTACATTTCGATTTTAAACAATATCATAGGTTAATGTTCGTTTAAGAACAAAATTAATTTTTCATTTAAAAATTATTTTTAATAGAAAAAAGATTAATCTTCGACTTTTAAGAACCCTTAAGAAGAAATGTTTAATTTTCTACCGCCCAGTTGAGTTTTTCAACAAAATTTCTAATTTAAAAGACAAAAAAAAAGAAATTTCTATATAAAACAGTGGGATTTTAAACTCGAAAATATGACATTTTAACAAAAAAGTTCATTTTCAACCAAATAGTTGAATTTCCAGTTTTAAACATAATTTTTTACTCCAGAGAAGGGAAATTTTAATAGAGAAATTTAGCTTCCAACTGAAGATATAAATTTTCTACCAAACAGTTGCATTTTTAACAACCAACGTTTGTTAAGAAATGTGAAATGTTACATTATCTCTGAATCTTGTTCAATTTGAGAAAAAGATGAGTATAAAATGAAATAAAAAATAAAAAAATGAAATAAGAAGATAAATAAAAATAAATGTCGACGCGTTATTTTTTTAATATCAGATTTTTCACACACCCCGATTAAAATCATTTTTTCACATCAATAATTTACCTTCAAAAATTAACATCAAGAATTAGTAATCTCTTAATTATCTAAATCACCAAATTATCAATATTAAAATTAATTACTTATGTTATTAAGATTTAATTTAATTAATGTATTCTGATTTTATTTATGTAAAGTAAATTATTATTTATTATAAAATAATAATATTGATAATATATTACTAATTATTAGTAATTTTATTTTATGTTTTCACTTGGAAAATGTTTTTCTTTATGTCTCAAAAGAAAAATCATTATTACTATATCTGTTGAACGGGAATCTTTAGCCTAGTAATATTATTCTTGAAATAAAAAGAAATAATCTGTTTGGAGAGACCTGTGCCAAATTCAACAAGGTTCAATTTGAAAAAGAAATTTGAAAATCTGTTAGCCAGAGAAAAATTGGATTCAAATTTATAAAATTTTTATTCAACTACATCTTATTTAATGCAAGTACCTTCAGAACCCCTGAAAATTTAATTTCTATTTGATATCAAAACCAAATTTTTCTTTAATGTACTCTCTAAATCTGAAGAAGTGAAATTTTACTATTTCAATTAGAGAAAAGTGATCCAGTAAAGGATGGTAGAAAATAACTAATTCGATTGATTGAAATATTCAGTAATTCGATAGTGGGAAATTACTATTTGCTTAACAAAAATTCAATATATAGAATTCTTGAAAAAACAACAAGAATTCAACGACTAAATTTCGACAAACACCACAAAATGCTCCTATTGCAATTCCTAAAAAAACAAAATAAAAAAATTTGTTTCTTTGGACAAAAATAAAAAAGAGGAAAGAAAAATGAGAAAGCAACCAACCACATCCCCTTCCTTCTCCTTTTTATTTCTTTCGTGTTTTTTATTTTTATTATTATCAAATCACAATAAAAAAGCATGCAATTTACATTACCAACGTTTCGGTGCTCACACAGCACCCTTACCAAGGCAAGGAAAAGAATACAGGTGAAAGATGCCTTTTCATTTTTCTTTCCTCTTTTTTATTTTTGTCCAAGGAAACAAATTTTTTCATTTTGTTTTTTTAGGAATTGCAATAGGAGCATTTTGTGGTGTTTGTCCAAATTTAATCGTTGAATTCTTGATGTTTTTTCAAGAATTCTATATATTGAATTGATTGTTGGACGTTAAATGGGATTTTGAATTTGATTTTAGTCTGATTTAAAATTCTCGAATTTCAATTCAACTGACTTGGATTGGAGGTCATTTCTAACCCTTTTTTTCTTTTTTTAAATATTATTATTATTATTATTTTATTTTATTTTATCTTTTTCAAATATTATGTTTTTTAATCAGATCAAAGTTGCATATGGCCCTGAAGCCTTCAGAAGGGTTAAGTTATGGTGTGATATCAACCAAAGATTAAGAGACAGTATCCTTCAAAAAGGGTTTTTGATTGAATGTCGAAGAAATGATGTTTTACCTAAAAAAATATTTTTCTTGGAAAACAAGTTTAGAGATTTTGTTTTTCACAGTAATTCTTGCAATAGACAGTTCGAACATAATTTAAAGAAATTCAAATTCTCAATGCTGAATTTACTGATCAAGGATGTTTCAAATCATGTTAATTTTTTAAAAGTAAAAATCTCAAAAATTAAAAGTGAATTAGAATTATGTTTACCACAAGATAAAATCATTCATCTTCTAAAACATCAGATTTTTCTTAATCAAAGATTTTTAAACAATGATAAAAAGCATGAGAACAAACTTTCTACTTTGATTGATCAACAAACTAATATTCAAGAGCAAAATTTGAATTTACACAAAATTTTTAAAAAAAAAGATAGTGATCCTTGGTTTGTGAATTTATCAAATATTCAAATTCCTGATTCAGTTACAGATATTCTCAGATTAGGTAAAGGTTTTAGTAACCAAGTGATAAAAAGTAAATCGAAACAAATGATGGAAATAGTCAAAGATGTTGAATCAAGTATACACAAAGTTCCAATATTGGATCAACAGGATTTCCGAAATAAGGTTTTACATTTGTTGAAGAGTTTTGTTGATAAGAATTGTTTCCACATTAGTAGTATTGATCGTAAAATTTCTGAAGGTTTCAGGGTAACAAAAAATTTCCTCAGGAACAACCCTGATATAATTTGCATGAATGCTGATAAGGGTAATATTATGGTTTGTATGAAGAAATCAGATTATATTAGGGATATGGAGGATTTACTTTCCAATGGTGATAACTTTGAATTATTGAGTGAGAATCCGTTAAAACAATTGAGAAGAGCCACCTTCAAAATGCTGCACAATTGGAGAAAGAAAGGAATTTTGGGAAAGGATATAAGATGGACTGATATCAATACTGAGGACACAGTTCTTGCAAGATGTAATGGCTTGAGAAAGATTCATAAGGAGGGCTATCCTTTGAGAATTGTCGTTTCAACTATTAACACTCCAACGAAATTTTTGGAACAAAACTTTAATTTGATACTTAGAGACTCAATTACAACTTCTAAATACAATATTAAAAATAGCTGGGAATTGGTTAAACGGGCAATTTTGAATAGATGGGACAATATAGAGACACGTACTCGGTTAAGTCAAAAGGATTTTATTGAAGGGATAGTTTTCATTATGAATTCAACTTTTTTTAAATTTAATGGATCTTTTTATAGGCAAAAGTTTGGTACTCCCATAGGTTCAGTCATTTCTCCGATTTTTGCAGAAATGGTTATGGAGGATTTGGAAGCCTTTGCTTTCAAGAAGCTGGATTTTGTTTTGCCCTTTTACTATCGGTATGTTGATTACACCTTGTTGTGTGTTCCACTAGCAAAGTTACAGGTGGTCTTTGATGCTTTTAATGGTTTTCATCCACAACTTCAGTTTACCCACGAAATAGAGAAAAATGGTACAATCAGTTTTTTGGACGTAGAGGTAATTAAAGCTCAGGATGGTAATATTATTACCAATTGGTACAGGAAAAATACATATTCAGGTAGAATTTTAAATTTTTTTTCGGCTCATCCTTTTCAAAACAAAATTGCAGTGATCAAAAACTTAGTCGACAGGGTTCTAGGTTTGTCCCACATTTCATTTCACAAAGAGAATTTAAATATTGTTAGGAATATCCTTTTTCTGAATCACAACCCAGAAAAGTTGGTTGAGCAACATATCACAATTAGAATTCAACAAATCAAAAACAAACAAAGTAACATCTCGGCTACAGATAATCAGAAGGAATTGAGAGAATATAGTTCTTTTAATACATTTGTTCTTCCTTTTTTTGGTAAAATTTCTGAAACCATTCAATTCATGTGAAAAAAATTTAATATTCATACTATTTTCCGTATACCATTTAAAATGGATTCAATAATAACTTTTCGTAAAGATCCTTTAGATAAATTTGAGAAGGCTGGTGTGGTTTACAAGATCACTTGCAAGATCTGTAAGATGACTTACGTGGGACAGACTGGAAGACTTCTTAATACCAGGGTGGAGGAGCACAAAAGTGATGTCCGCTTAGGACGTTGTTATAAGAGTGTTCTTGCTAGACATACGAGAGGGTTTGTTGATGTTGACCATGAATTTGACTGGGATAATGTTGAAATTTTACATAGTGAAAGTAATGAGAGAAAGAGAGAATTCATGGAAATGCTTTATATTAAAAAACAAAATAGGTCCTCTATAAATTTAAAAACTGAATTAGATGGATTAAACAAAAGTTATTCAAATTTGATTAATTACATTAAGTTTTCATGATTCTTGACTTTCTCTTATTTCTTGATTGTTGTGACGGATTGTCCTATTGACCCACATTCAGATCTCAGGTACCGAAGGGATAACGTCGTCGCTTAGTCGCCGCTCCCACCTGTCACCTGTATTCTTTCCCTTGCCTTGATAAGGGTGCTGTGTGAGCACCGAAACGTTGGTAGTGTAAATTGCATGCTTTTTTATTGTGATTTGATAATAATAAAAATAAAAAAGACGAAAGAAATAAAAAAGAGAAGGAAGGGGATGTGGTTGGTTGCCTTCTCATTTTTCTTTCCTCTTTTTTATTTTTGTCCAAAGAAACAAATTTTTTTATTTTGTTTTTTCAGGAATTGCAATAGGAGCATTTTGTGGTGTTTGTCCAAATTTAATCGTTGAATTCTTGTTGTTTTTTCAAGAATTCTATGTATTGAATTGATTGTTGGACGTTAAATGGGATTTTGAATTTGATTTTAGTCTGATTTAAAATTCTTGAATTTTAACAAAAACTTATCAATTTATTCAGGGTTGTGTATATATATTTGAAAAAGTGTTATAGAAATGGAAAACATGTCAAATGAAAATGTTTAGTGAAAGAATGTCATTGTGCAACATTTTTAGCCTCATTGAAACAGAAGTTGACATTGTTAAACCTTTCCTAAGACTATGTCATCTCCAAAAACGCCGAAAAATGGAATACCAAACTTATTTACACACCTAATCTTTTTTTACCTCACTTCATTCATATTAGCAATAGTCGCTTTAATGCTTTTAAAACTACAGAAAACAACAAAATTCCATCAAAGATAAGAGAACGCACCTGACAAAGGTCACCTATGCAAGTTCATGTCGAAAATAATCGACCACAAAAAGTTCCCAAATTATTAATAACTGAAATCACTGAAGAATGAGTCAATATTTTCAAAAATTGACTTTAGTAAAATAAAATTATGAATTTTTTAACATGCCATTATGCAAATCCTTATATATTACTATTGTATTATCCAAATACTTAATTATTCTTAGGCGAACAAATTCTTCCCACTGCTGCGAAAAATTATCTTTAACACATTTTTGTTTATCTATAATTTTCTTTGAAATATCTGTATGTTGCTGAAAAATCTGTTTATTCAATGGTATATAGTTGATATCACTAAATTTGCAATCTAGGATTCCATTAATCAATTTCACTTTCTTTTTAAGAACTTTCAGGAATAATCAGTATGAAAGAATGCAGGATGTGATCAACGCTATCCCAGTTTTTAAGAATTTTTTTTATGACTGCCGTTAATTTTAAGGGTGTTTAATCATAAAAGCCTAAATGCTATCTTTTACAAAACGATTTTTATTGACTCCAAACATTCAGTAATACCAAATTCTTCAAAAAATGTTCTCTGATAATTCAAAATAACAATTTACGGACTTATTTTTCTGACTTTTACGGTATACGTTCATTGATATTCTTAAAAATTAGATTGCTAATGAAGAAAAATTTATTATAGAAAATAACATTTTGAAAATATAATAAAAGTACTACAAAAATGTTTGAAGAATATTTTTAGAAATCCTTGCGCCCGTTGACAAAAAAATGCGACTTCCGCACACACACATATACTTCCGTGTAGTGGCTTATAACCTTCTATTCGATTTTTTTTAAATTAAAGAACATTTAATTAAACAAATTGAGACTTTCTCGAAACTCTTACCATTACAATCCTTCCTCTACACATCTGACCCGACCCCGACACTAAAATTTTTAAGGAAAGGAAATGAAGTTTCCTTATTCCTAGTATGCGTTACGAAACGCTTCACTGTCTCGACTCCATCCCACCATCCAAATGTGAACAATCATTTTGGCCAATAATGCGATAAATGCGCGTATATATACAAGTCAATAATATTCCAAATTTTCTCCGTTATAGGACCAGACATTTTTTTCAAATGTGTTCTCTGTTTCTATAAAAATGAAGATACGTACTTGTACTCTCCTCTCAACTCTTATGACGTTTTTCAATTTTGTTCGTAAGTAGGATATAATACTAAATTGATCGTATAATAAAATATATAATAATCAGATATCGTCTGTATTCCAAGGTTCGTTTTTAGTAATATGTAACCAATTAAAATACGCATTTTTCCTGAAAAGAGTATAAGGATATGTGACATTCACATGTCATCATTTTTTATCAAAACTATTTGAATCAAATCTTTTTGCGTTCACATTTTCATTAAAAAAATGTAGTTTTCCAGTTTCTCAGCCCACTAAGGACATTTTTTTTAACACTCTGTAGAAAAATATCTATAAAAATGAACTTTTTTCACAAACTTTTAAATTACTAATATCCCCAAAATTATTAAACATTTTTTTCAGTTCATCGGGCACTAATTACTAAACCTGCCCTTAGATTTCGTTGGTAGTCAAATAACTTAAACTTTCAGTAAAGGGTTTCAATATGTTAAATTGTGTTCAATAATATAAAGCTTAGTGATTTGATAAATATTTGAGAAAATGTTGTAACTTCATTTCATTAGATTTTACTACCATTTATTATTATCGAAATCATTACTCATAATGTTGAGGTAATGTTGTAATGTAAAGTTGCAGTCTTTTTTTCGATTCGTAAACATTTATGTAATTTTCTATAGAAATATACTCTGTAAATTTAATTTAAATTAACAGGAAAGAATAGAAAACAGAAAATTAAAAAAACAGAAAAGGGCAGAGAAAGATAGAGATGGATGCATAAAATAGTTTTAGATTATAGCATCAACCATTTTTCTAATTATTATCAATATTTATTGATACAAAGAGGCTTTCGAAAACATTCTGGTAGGTAAACGATATTCTTAATGTTTATTAAAAAATTTTACCAATTAGAATTTCTCAAATTCTTTTTTGTCATTCTCACGATACTTAATGGAGTGAATTTCGAAAATTTTCATCTTACAAAGCTTCGTTTTTTATATTTTTTTAATTTTAGGAAGTGTACAGAAATGTCTGTTTAATTGACGTTTGTCATTTTGGTTGTTTTCATTTGCTATTTTTTTGTCAGTATATTCCTGAGTTTTTAATGTTTATATAAACATATATAATTGAGGTTCCGGATGCAATAACCGACGGTACGCTTAGCTTCGTATTCCTTGCCTCCCACTCGAGATAAAGTGACGCCAAAAATTATCTGAAACGCAAATTTGAAGAAAACCTCTCGAGAAAAATATTAGCATATAGAGCTTAATGAAGAGCACAATTTTTGTCTTGAAAATTTTTTCGTGCCGTTTCAACTTTGTGAAAAATAAAATATAAATTTCAAATTTCAACGAGCGAAATTTAATGCGTTTTTTAAAATAAACTGGGCGTAACTTTTTTTCTTTTCAATGAAATGACTTGAAATTCGAACCGCAAGCATGTTATATTCTGTCGGTGCCTACGGGATTTGATTCGTATATAAAAACGTTAATTGTTTAACAATATGTCGATGTTGGTCAATAGCTATTTCATACCATGCTTTGTCACTTTCAGCAGAAAAAAGTATCTAGGGAATTTTCGAGTTTAAACAAATTTCCGCGGAGAAGTTCGTCATAAGGGTCGAAAGAAATTTTTTGAAAAGTTTCAGATTTTTTAAGCAAAAATGAGCAAGGCAGCAGCGTAGGTTGAAGTGAATGCGCGAAAAACGCGATCGTCTGCCGCCCCGTCTCGAGCCCGAGCGATTGCGAGTGCAAAAAGGACAGACACGTGTCGAGGACGAGCAGGCAAGCAAATATGAAAACTAGCGCGTTCTTTTTTCAGTGTTGACCAATGTTTTCAATTTTGTTCGATGTCCATTGTTTGTGTTTTCTGTGCAAAAATAAATCAAAACCCGATAGCAATTAAGAGCCTGGATCATGAAACTCGACCTGCGTTCGAGATTGGGTGAAAGAATTATCCAAACGTCTCGTCGGACGGCAATCTTAAAAGTCACGAACTTCATTCTTTTTTAGAATACAGTACACTCCCGCTAACTACAAGTTCCGTAAGTTCCACTTTTTGCCACTTCTCCTTCACACGTATTTTAACGCACACTCCATTGCGTCTCCCACTTGAGCGGCTGCGAGTCTCTGCGCATGCCCCAATGTACGAGCTCCAACGCAGCGTGGTTATACGACGGAGCAGAGTGAGTGTACTCAATAAGTGCCGAATTCTCGGAATTATACTCCCCTACAGCCCCGTCATACTGGCAGTTACCGGGAGTGTACTGTATAGGCTTATAGAAAATAGCGAGACGGAACTTTTTTCTATTTGCTGTTTTTTTTTTGAAACGGATAATTCTTTCTAATAATAAGCATGAAAAAGTGAGAAAGAAATCCCCCAAATTCAAGTACTTTTGAAGAAATAATAATTATTAAATTTAATTATATAATTAATATTATTGGACAAATAATTATTGGACGTTAAATGGGATTTTGAATTTGATTTAAGAAATGAATTGGCATAACTTGAGTAAATATTATTGGAGTTGTTCAAAACGTTGATTCACGCACGAAATATACCCTAGAGATGCCTAAAAACTGAAGAAAAATTTGAAAATCGTCTATTGTTTAATAATATATAATTGCAAATTGAGACAGATCGGTAACTTGTTTTTTCAATTTCGCCGAAAAAAAGTATCGATGGAGCTTTAAAGATGAATTTCCGACAATTTTCAATGAATCGATTTGAAAATTTCCAAAAAGCTTGAGACTTTTTGTCGGCGAAACTAAGAACGCGAGATTACTGATCCATCTCAATTTGCAATTGAATATTATTAAACAATAGGCGATTTCAGTTTTTTCTTCAGCTTGTAGGCATCGATAGGGTATATATATTTCATATGTACATCAAAGTTTCAAACCATTGAAATAATATTTTCCCTACTAACGATGATTTATTTTTCAAAATTAATTGAATTTAGGGACAACAATTTTTTTTCAGTTTTTCAAAAATACTTATCTGATGGAAAAACAGAAAATAGAAAAAAGTTCCGTCTCGTCATCCTATGCAAATATATATTGAAAAAATATTAATTTTGTGACTTTTAAGATTCCGCTCCCCTGAGACGATTGCACTTAAAAATCGAAATTCCAATTATACCTAGATACTTTGTAGACTGGGAACGTACAGAATCAGCAAAATTTAGAATTTCGAAACGATTACTTAAGAAAAGCCCGAAACGAATACTTAAAAATAAATCGAAAAAAGAATAATTTATAATACAGAAGAATAAACAACACAAATTACCAAAATTTTATCCAAAAATTCACTATTTAGTTGAGAAATTCTTTCTTCTTTTTCAATTTTTATTTACCTAATATATTTTTTTAAATTTTGTTATATAAAGATATATATCTAAATAATTTTTTTATAACTTCATAAGCATTTTAATAC
This sequence comes from Andricus quercusramuli, assembly GCA_932178445.1. Lineage (NCBI taxonomy): Eukaryota > Metazoa > Arthropoda > Insecta > Hymenoptera > Cynipidae > Andricus > Andricus quercusramuli. The sequence goes on along the minus strand of CAKNXH010000160.1, from coordinate 406,996 downwards.
ATCATTTTTTCCAGATGAGATGCAGTCCACGAATAGATTTTTTTTTGATTGCATGATTATATAATTTATAAATAAATACTGACTAGTATTACGGAATTTTCTGTGAAATTAACTGACAGGGTACAGCGGTAACGCTAATTAAAGATTTATAAGGAGTTTATAAAGGAGTTTATATTATATTTTATTATATGAAAAAATGCCCATTTTCTCGTAACGTTACTCCTAAATGAGGTGAAAAAGTGGTTAATCTTACGGAAAAGTCCGTAACGGTAGACAATTCATTTGTTTAATTTAATTAATGATTATGTACTTTTCCTATTAAAAATTGCTGTTCGCAAAGTTGGAAAATTTCAGGGATATAAGTAAAAAATATTAAAAATGTCGGCTGCCTTAAGTCAAGCATGCACCTCCACTATATAATTGAAAATAATTAAAAAAATAAGAAATCGAACAGGACAGAATTTTAAGCAATTTTTGGGGCGCTCGAATTCACCAACAACCAATTCCGAAAAACCATCCCAAAAAAAATTAAGACCCCCCCCCTCGTTATAAATCCACAAAATGAAATTTCCAAATACCAGAATTTTTGGCTTTTTTTTGGCTCTCGAATGCATAAACATTTTGTTTCGCAAATCACCCCTACATATAAACATGTAGTGAAGGCAGTCGTTAGGCTTTTCTAAACCTCTCTGGAGGATTTGTGAACCTGGTGATGAGGTTGAGGGAGAACATCAATCGCCGCTGCTTATTCATGTTACGCGACTTCCTCTAACTGATGTTCATTGCTGTCGTTCTTCCAAACCAAATCAACCTGTTCAATCTCCATTGCTTGATCTTCTGAGATGTGTAGATTATTCCTGATTTCCTTCACCTCAGCAGTAAGATCTCCTAGTGCGACTTTCTCTATTTGAGGATACTTTGCAGAAAATTTCGTTCTAAAATTTTTCGGGTGATGTTTCAATCTTCCCACTTTCATAATAGATACGTACCAATTCCTCGTTCATTGCGGTATTCCACTTTATGCTCTGCCACGGTATTCCATGCTAAGGTGTTTGGCTGCAAATAGCTAACGCTAGCTAGAGCATCCTCAGCAAGCACGATTGATGTTTCACGTCTTACCGTATGTCGCAGATGTTCTTTCTGGTCAGCTGTTGGATTAGTGAGATCTGCCTGACCATCTCCTAGCTCATCATTACCACCGTCCCGCATGCTGTGGCCTACAGCGATGGCTCCAGGGGTGCGCCGATGATCTTCGGGTAGCGACAAGCGTTTAAAAAATTTCAAAAGACTCTTCATCAAAGTTTATGGGTGTGGATGTTCCTCTCAGTCACTTTTCTTTTCGTTCTCTGCCTGTCTGGCGTGGGAAATTCTGTCAGTAGCAATGCTACAGCCAGCAAAGCAGTCAAACTGATAAAACGAAAGCTCAAGCCCTACCGTGAGGATAACGCAAGAACACCTTATTAATTATTATTAATAATTAATATATTTAATATCTCAGACTTACGATGGTTATATTATTTAAACTTGTTCTCGAGTGAACCTGGTTTTCCATCATAGCCACGGACTAAGTCAAGTAACTGATGAGATAAGGATGTAATAAGTTAATTTAATACGATGTCTGAAATCTTCTGCGATGATGTTGTAGGTACAAAATTAAGAACATGGCCGCGAGTGGTGAAGGTGAAAACAGTCGCTTTTCGATGCTTTCTTAGAGCTACAATCACATTGTTTTGAGAAGCTGAAGGCTCCGGAAGCTACGATCGTGGTTCTTCAAAGCAACCATTCCCGACGCAACTGGAACGTGTACGTCATTCACTTCCGCTCCTTCTGTCCTAGAAGTTAAACAAGAGCGGGAAATTTACGCGAGATAACATCGTGGAATACTGTTCCTTGGAGTCAGGTCTCTAGCCACGGATGACCTAATGCGACAGACGGGACAGTTGGAGATGAAGGTTTCACCTCTGGATACTTTTTTAGTGCTACCAATCTTTGTGGAATGTTATGAGGAACAGTGTTGACGGACCAGATGAAGTGATGTCAGAATAACAGCCTTTTGCATCCGGTTTGCGATGGAATGAGCCTGACGCTGGCAAGCCGGAATCTTGTTGAGTTGGCTTAGAAATGAAGCTTTCATACCTCCAAGACAGCCGATTATGAAAACTACAAGATGGACTTTGTAGCCGTGGTACAGCCTGCTCCGCTTAAGAAGAAGTGCTTGATATTTCGCCCATTGTTCTTCCTTCTTTGCTGTAATATTTCCCTCGGCTGTTGCGGATAATTCAATCACGTGAATAATATTCTCTTCAGATCTTGGAGGAGAATATCAGGCTACGTAGCACTGATACGTTAAGCGGTGGAGAATTAGAAATTTCAGTAGATCTTACACTGAACATTTTCCACAACGAACTCATGTTCAACCTGGGTATATGGCAACACGGGCAAAAGATCAACAGCATAGAAGTGCCTAAGATGCAATTGGTATCGCCAACAGGTACATTCATTATGCGCTTGCGGTAAACTAAGGTTTCTATAACTCCGTCTTGGCAGGCAAAAAGAAATTCTTCAGTCTCCGATCTTAATCCAGCAGACTTGAGGAACATGTTGGACAAAACCATCGAGAGCTGCATCCGACTTTATGAAAAGCACTCCAAATCATTGAAGGCAGACATTTGACACTAACAATCCCAAACACACAATCATACTCGGCGTTAAATCTCCCGCTTCACATTAGTTAAAACGCAGATGGTTACCTATCCAAATGCTATCCTCTGTCAAAATGGCTTGAAATCTGGACTGTTCCCGAGTTCATTTGCATTCATCTTGCAGCTTACACCGACGGTGCGTCTCAATTAATACGATCAAATTTTTCACTTAAAAGTTCAAGTGCACACATGGTACTTTCCCAAATGTTCACGTCTTGAACAATACGATCAGATTTTCAATTCACACGTCCACGTGCGAAAATTCACAGTTGGAAGTGCTTCATTTGTGCACATCCAAATTGAAAGCACTCCCAACTGTGCACGTCGAAATTTAGACGTGCACAGATGGGCCAGTGGACTACTGGCCCACAACGTTAACAGTAGTAGCACCGGCCATCTATGTGCACAGCTGGACTCGCGCACAGTTGCTGCATGCATATTTAACCCTCACCCGCCGAAAAACAACCCCTCTGTACGACTTTTGGGCTCAAACTCTCAGCATAGAAAATTAACCCCTTCTTACCATGCAGATATGACTTTATCAAAAAATAATCCTTCTGAGAATTTTACAGTGTCAATAAAGTCTCTAATTTTTGCGCTCGTCAATCATACCAACTTCGATTTTTGGGCTTCATCCTTCAACGCGAAAAAGTAACCCCTCTGTACAATGACAGCACGACTTTGTCAAAAAATAATCTTCTTGTGAATTCTACAATTTTTATATTTATCATAATTTGATTTAAACAGAAAAAGTAGTGGAGCCCAAAAATCGGCAATAAAGCCCAGACATAGCCATAAAAATCCCACAATTTGGATATAAAGAAATTAAGGTATTTCGATTGTGGTAATGAATATAATTCTTGTAAATTCTAATTTTAATTTGATTCATAAAAAAATTAGTCCAATTAGGCACCATGAACCTATAAAAAAAGGTTTCGTAGCCTATTGAGAAGTCAATTTCTCTTCTACTGCCTTTCCCCATACTTGCCGCTAATCTCCCCCCCCCCCCCCCCAATATGCCCTGCCCAATTCCCTTCCTTAATATCCCGTAACCAAGTTCCCCTCCCCTTATTTCACCTATCGTTTCCCCCTCGCGAATCATCACCCCCCGCCCCCCACTTCTCCTAACCTACTTGCCATTCCCTACACTTACCGTACTGACCACCCACAACTCTACTTCCTATCACCAATACTTCCCATCACCCACGTTACTTTCCTAGCAAATCTTTGGCTTCCATTGAATAGAAATGTCCAAAATTACTTTTCAATTTTACTGAAACATGAATGATCCGGATAAATGACGGACCCATTACTTACACTTTTCCATTTCACAAACCATGAGTTTAAAATTTCGGAGAAATAATAAAAATAAATCATTTTTGTGCAGAAACTTTTGCCAGCATTAATTCCAAACTTTTCACATTTGAGCACGTCAGAGCAAAAGAAAGACTACGCAGAGCCGTGAGGAAAAACGAGACAAGTACCGTTAGAAAGAGAAACTCTTACGCAGAATGCCTGAAGAGCAAGACAGCGCAACGATAATTGTCTCGCTTTTCCTCCCGACTTTGCGGAGTCTTCCTTTTGCTCTGAGGTGCTCATTTAATCTTCAGGTTTCCCATGCTCTTGTGATCCTGGGTACACGATAAAAGTTAATTAGTTACAAATTGAATTATTTTCAATATTTAAAACGCACGTTGTTTTCTTCCTTCGAATAAAACAATTTACCTAAAATACTATATGTCTAAAACTTTTTGTAGGCAATTTTTGTTTGTAAATTTGAAGAGCCTTATTTTTTTACAGAATCACGTCCAGAACCGTCGAATCCAAATGAGGGTCACGATTTCGGCCGGCTACCTAATTTCTATGGTGATAGCCATATACCAGTACGCCTAGAAAACACAGGTCAACATTCTTATTTTTATTCACAGCTTTTCCAGTGAAGGGTGGATCAGAATCTTTTGACACCTTGCCCGAAATATCCTCTGAATAGATCCTTGAGGTTTTTCATAATACAGAGATACATTGTGGGTAACGGTAAAAAAATTGTCGATACCGACAAAAGCACGTAAGTTGTCGTGGGACGCCAGGCAGAAGTGATAATTTCATATGATGTAAATTGAAGGAGTCTTTCTTTAAGACCTTTCAACATGAAAAGAATATGAAACTTTTTCACTGACATATGATATAAATGGTGTTGAAAAAATCTTGCATAAAGGCGTCTGCAACGGTTTTTTTTACTTGTACCGACAATTTTTTTACCGGTACTGTATTCGCATACCAAACTTCTTTATAAAGTATTTACTTGCAGTAAAGTGCCTAGAAGCACAGATTTATATTGGATACATGATAAAAATTAATAAGTTTTAGCTGCATTTTTTCGACCTTTAAAATGATAAACTTCTGTTTAGTTTCTGTCGCTTCCTAGGTTTGTATCAGAAATAAAGTACAGTATTCAGAAGTGCTTCCTGATTTATCTACAGAAAGTACGGTTCTGGGTTAAGGGGTCAGATTCAGGATGAAATGAATTCACGAGGTATTCCAAACAGAGAGTTAATTGAACTTTGGTAGAAACGACCCTGAAGAAAATGCAACAATAACTTGTAATGAAAATGGAAGGATGATAGTCATCATTTGGTGAGAGAAAGAACGTTGCGATAGGAGAAAGATACAATTTGAATTCGTAGATTTCGAAATCGTTGGTTACCTTGTTCGAAGATCTGAGAGTTTGTTATGTTCAGTAATATGATTATTCCACACATACTCCTTCTGGAGTTCACAGAAAAGATAAAGTGTGAATCTAACGCTATTTTCGGGGTACTATTTGCCTGCAACAAAAATTGGTCTTGATAGTGTGAATGGTACCACTACACAAGGGATTGTTTCCTTCGGACTTGGGGTAGGAAATGTCACCTTCCGTCAATTGTTCTCACAGTTTTGCGGCAAAAATAAGAGACGATAGTTTTGCACCCCAACTCCAAGCAAGATAGAACCCCATCTTGAAATTAGCTACAACAAAATTTATCCTAGAGTTTTTACTGTGTTGATTAGAGAATCGTGGTATTGTAATAACTGCACCAACAGTGCGACTGCGGAACTGAAGGTGGTACCGGACCAAAGTACTTGTGACAGCAGTGCATCCTTACTAAAGACTGATTCGAGGGTACACGATACCTAATTTTTAAACGCAAGTGGGCGCAGGTATCATGTTCACCCCTTTCCAAGGAGGGGTAAGAGTTAGTTGACACAAGTGTTTGTTGATTCAAAATTTCATGGACGTTTGATATTTGTTGACACAAAGGTTCCTTGAACCAGGAGTTTGCTGTTTTCTTCAAACCAAAGAGTGTGTATCCAGCTATCATCCCCACTAATCAATGCTTTCTAGACGCCATCATTTGTATGAGTTCGATCATCTTTTCTTGTTATTTCTTTAGCGTTAAAAGGCGGTTGAATGGTAAGCGTTCATTCCTTGGCCCCTCTCTCTCCGCCTCCCTTACTCTCTCTCTCTCTCTTTCTCTCTCTCTCTGTATCTCTTTCTCTTTATTATGCAATGAATTTCATATTCCCTCCTACTATCTTTTGATGGAACCGTTTCTATTTTACATACTTTCGTTGTCAATTCTTTCGAGTTTTAAAATGGGTCACAATTGAATTAAACACATAAATGTGATTTACCGAGAATCTACCGGGAGCCGGTGTCATTTTTAGATGGCACTTTGTGTGGAATTTTTACCTGTAGATTTGAAGGTCGCTTATATATATATTTTTACCAGATTAATTGGGAGCCCTACTGTTGGCGCCTTCCATAATGCTTTCCTACCTGCTACCGGAACATACATTAACCAGCCCTTTAGATCCTCCCCCCGAAAATCCTCTGTATTCGCCCCTAGGGTATTTTATGAAGTATTTACTCAAATGAAAGTGCCTAGGGGAACATGTTAACATTAACCGACCTTGCTTGAATTATGAGTAGACTTAATTTTTTTCATTCGATAAAAAATTTTTGGGATTAGGAGAAGAGTTCAAAATTAAATTTCTAAATTTCCCAATCAATTAAAGGTGAAAAAGTTTTTTGTGTGGATTTAAAATTCGCTAATTTTTTTACAGGATCAAGTACAGGACCGTCTTATGTACATGGAAGCCCTACTGGCCCCCTCACCAGGCGAAATCGTCAACCTCCAATCGGGACACCTGTACACAAACCGAACGCAGGTCTAGATTCTAATTTTTACTATCAACTTATTCATTAGAGGGGGGAATGTGACCTTTATATCCCCCTCCCCAAATATTCTCTAAATGCGCTCCTGAGGTGGTTTATAAAGTATTTACTCGAAGTAAAGTGAATAGGTGTACACGTTTACAGTAAACGACCTTGCTCGAATTCTTAGTAGACATAATTTTTTTCATGCGATAAGAAATTATTGGGATTAGAGGAAGAGTCCAAAATGAAATTTCAAATTGTCTGGAATCGCTCCTTCAGAATTAAAAATTTCCTGCGATTGATTAAAAATAATTTACATTTCATACTTACATGTATACATACGATTGTGATCTTGGGTACGTGGTCCAAAATTTTGCCAAAATACATCGTATCCAGAACTTTTCGTGAAAACTTTTTCTATGTGGATTTAAAAGTCGCTCATTCTTTTACAGGATCAATAACAGAACTGTCTCATCAATTTGGGAGCTTTAATCTCAACGCCTTCTCACCTGCTTTCGTACCTAGTACCGGAATGATAGTAGGAAGCCCTTCTAACCATGGGACCTTGCAACATGTCCAACATCCCATCGGGACACCTGTACACCGATCCAACGCAGGTCTAGATTCTAATTTCTACTATCAGCTTCCCAATTAGAGGGGGGAATGTGACCTTTATATCCCCCCACAAATATCCTTTGAATCTGCTCCTGGAGTGTTTTATGAAGTATTCACTCGTTTCTGATCTAGGGTACATGATCACATTTATAAGGTTTAATTGCATTCTTAACATCTTCAAAACATAAGCTTCTTCTCGCTCCAGATAAGAAAATTTTAGCAGAAGACTTCGTATCTACTACTCTTCGTAAAGAATTTTTTTGTTTAGATTTAAAGGTCGCTAATTTTTCTTTTTCAAGGATCTGGTCTTCTATCAGTAAGTCCATATGGAAGCTCTGACATTAACGCCTACCATCATTACCCACCCGCCCACGCATATTCTGGATACCAACAAAACACAGGTACAGATTCTAATTTATATTTTCAGCTTGACAAGTGGAGGGGGAAATTTGACCCACAAATCGCTCCCCTCCTCTAAATATTCTCTGAATCTACCCTGAGGTTCTTTATAAAGTATTTACTCAAAGTGAAGTGCCTGGAGGCACATATTTAAATTAACCAAACTTGCTCGAGTCTTAAATAGATATATTTTGTTTTCATCCGATGAAAAATTTTTCGGATTTGAGAAAAAATTCAAAATCAAATTCGTAACTGTCTAGAATAGCATCTTGAGTATTTTACACTTCGCGCGATTTCTCAAAAAAATATTACATTCAATATTTACGTTTAGCAATACGTTTCTGATCTAGGGTACATTATCACATTTATAAGGTTTAATTGCATTTTTTAAATCTTCAAAACATAAGCTTTTTATCGCTCCAAATAAAAAAATTTGTCAAAATACTTTGTATCCACTGCTCTTCGTGGAAATTTTTGTGTGTCAATTTGAAGGTCGCTATTTTTTTAAGGATATGCTCAACTATCATCAAGTCCATCTGGAAGCCCTCACTTTGGCACGTTCCATCATTACCCAACCGCCAACACGATGCCTGGATACCATCAAACTACAGGTCCAGATTCTAATTTTTATTCTCAGCTTGAAAGTGTAAAAGGAAATGTGACATTCAAATCCACCCCCCCCCCCCCCCCCGCCCTAAATATTCTCTGAACCCATCCCTGAGTTGCTTTATGATGTATTTACTAAAATTAAAGTTCCTAGGGGCAGTCCATATACCAGGTGGACAATTTTTTCTACTCTTTGATCCCCAGCCCCCCCCCCCGGGGGCCAGCGGAGGCAATTGACGGCCCCCCCCCCCTTCTTCTACTCTGTCCACGTGGGCTCATTTTATATATTTTTTAAATGTAGGTATTCTTGGCACTCGAAAACTACGAAAGCAAGAGATACCGTGAATTGGCCGAAAATTCTTTTTTTTTTAATAAACTTTATGATACAAAGTGGGAAGTCTAAACAAAGTAGTAAAGGTCTATGAATTTGAATACGTATTTTTCATAAGAAAAGACGTTTTTGTATATTTTTTTTAGAATCGTCAATATTATGTGAATCGACTTGAACCTAAGCATTCCACTTCACAGTCAGCTACAGAATAGGAATCAAATTCCATTTTTTGAATATCACCCCCATAAGTCTGTTTTATCGGGTCCTAAAGAGCCCCATCAGTAAATAATGCATATACGCCACATTCAGGTGTTAGTTATGATTTTTTCGCAGTTTTATAATTACAAATTGTTTCTAATACATAAAGTACTATTTAACACTGATGACTAGATGGCAACCTAATTTTTTAAAACAATTGAGAATTGTTTTCAGCAATTTCCTTTTCGATGAGAGTTAGAAAGTCATAGTATAAAATAGTCATAATATTACAGTTTCACAGAAATAATTGTTTGAACAATTCATTATTATGTATATTAATATTTTCATAGAATAATGCTAAAAAGATGTAATTTTTTCTAAAATTTTCCACTTTTTGTCCACTTTTTGTCCACTTTTCAATTATAGTAAAATAATAATTTATTCAAGTTAACTGAAATAGTTGTTTCAAGAATTTTTTACTTTTTATAACTATCTCCTCTTAGATAATTTCTATGAAGTTGCTGCTTTTCCTGTAATTTTTAACTTTACATCAGCTTTTTAGTTATAAAAAGTAATGTATAAATAATACCGGGAACAATATTTCGAAGAATCTTTTTTTTTCATTCTCTAAGGAGAAAGTTGCCAAAAAGTGGAAAATTTGAGAAAATAACCGCAATTATCTAGCAATAATATAAGATAAATTAGTGAGAAACAATACTAGTTCGATAATCATCTAAGATTATTCAAAGGTAATAGAAAAAAAAAATTGCTTAGAAGACGTATTGAAACATCTAATTATTATCAATATAAAGTAATATCTTATGTACTAGAAATAATCTTTACTAGAAGAAACCTCAAAAAAATAATAGGTAGCGCCAAAAACTCGCAAAACCCAATTTTTTCACGCATAGTGTCTTTTCGGGACTCTATAAAATAGACTAATGCATATGAAATTCAAAACAAAATTTCTTATTCGTATCCTTCATCTAATTACGCAGACAAATTTTGAGGGTCAACTTCTTACACCTAATATTGACAATTCTGAATAAAATTTACAAAAGTATATTTTTTCTTACATAAAATACATTTTAAACTTTATGTGGCTTGCGGAGTCTCTGAATATAATTTGAAAAAACGCATTTTTTTGAAAATTTGGGGACGATATGCATCAAAATTAAAAAAGACCAATTTTGGACCACCCTATTTCACGCGGATTATGACTGGACCGCCCGGTCCTCTTGTGGACAATCGTATACTTTTGCAATACCCTCTTCCCCACCCCTAACCCAATTTTTTAAAATATTTAGAACATAAACTTTTTTTTCGCTCTAAATCAAAATTTGTTCCAAAATACTTCGCTTCCAAAACACTTTCAAAATTGTAACTTTTTTTATTTACAGAACAACAGCCAGGATCATATATCCCCCAGAAAAAATATGACAAGAAACCTGAAGTGGTGAGTTAAATTCTATTTATTGAATATCAGTGTGTGATATAAAGAAGAAAATCGAGTACTAAAACATAAATGAACCATAACTGGTTCATATTATGCAATGGAAATATTGAAAGCAATTATCTAGTTTTTCAGTTTTGACACTGATCACAGTAAGCGTTTCGAAACATACTGAAACCTGTGTAGATTGTAGAGTTTCCGTTTCAAACCCGAATTTCATAACAATTTTTTAATCCTTTTATAACGAATAGAAGTCTATCACATTTGAAAATCAGCTAAATTTGATTTTTTTAAGCGCTTGCGCGATATTTTTCATTTTATGTGAAATACAAAAACCTTTATTGATTTCATAATTATATTTTATAATGCTGAATGAAATACTTTACTCCAATCATGGAAATTAATAATCGCTGCATAATTGCAAAATTGTTTTAAAAAACTCTTCTTGAAATGAAAATTGCAGATTTTGAAAAAAGCACTTCCACTTTTATTATTTTTTTGACCAACTCCCGTGCATTTTATGAGAAAATATTATATGAATGAAAAATTTAAGTGTTCCGTTTTTTGAATTATAGAAACAGCTACAAAATGGATGGCTAAAAGTTGATGAAATTGAAGGAAAATACGTTGGTGATTGGTTTCTTGTAAGAGATATAACACGGATGCCATTTCTAAATTCGGCCAGAGCGGCCTGGCTTCGTATACGCATACTCACCAAAGGTGCAGATTCTAATTTTTATTCTCAAGTTCTCAAGTGAAGGGGGAAATACAAAATTTGGAACCCCCCTTCTCCCAAATATCTTCTGAATCCGCTCTTTGTGTGTTTTATAAAATAGTATTTACTCGAAGAAACGTTTTTTGAGGCTTATGATAATATTAAGCTACCTTTATCAAATTCTTAGTAGACATAATTTTTTCAACAAAAAAAATTGCTGGGATTCCAAAGAAAAATTAAATATTCATACGGTAATTGTCTGGAATCGCGTCAATTCGGAATTTTCGATTTTGCGGTCAATTGTCGTTAATTATCTTTTCTTCCGATTCCAATATAAATAATCAAATGCGGGAAATCATGAAGATCCATGGACGAATTGTTTAGTTTCGAAATCCACTAGAAAATCAGCAGAATGGCTGCGGTTTTCTTAAAAGTAATTTAATGTAATTTTCTCAAAAACCGCATTTATATTGTATTTAAATTAAATTTCTGTATTTTTCTGACGAAACCATGACCCCCTGAACAATTTCTTACTCAAACTTGGTTTTCCTCGATTCAGAAACTAATAATTTGTAAAACAAATTCTCAGTTTTTAATTTCAATACAAAATCGATTTCTCATTACCGTCACTGAAAGAAATGGTTAGCTGTTCCAGCTAAACGTATATATGGATTTCGTTCACTAAAAAAAATGTAGCAGTGTTATCCAAATAGTAAAAATCTGCTGGCCTTTATTCAGCAACTGGTAATCTAGAATTGAAATTCTTTATTTTCAATTAAATCAAAATCGGATTCCATCGACCGATTGTGGACTCTCCCGAAAATTGGTCAAATGTAGGGTAACTTGTCAATGATATTAATAATCTTTAATGTAATTAGTAACTATGTTTTTCATACAGCTTCATTTAATGAGGGGTCAATCCTGATCAGAGGTGGTGATTTAATATTCCGTAAAGCAGAACAATTTGCAATATGTATACGCCTTAAGAAGGAAGATCCCGAAAATTGGGTGAAAATTTCTATCACAGGAGGTAATTTGAGAAATTAAACACAATCTAAAATAAATATAAGAAAATTTTGTATAAAAAAATCTAGTTTTTTTCTTCGCTATGTAACGTTTCATGGACCCCCCCCCCCCCTCACCAACCCCCTAAGACCTAGATTCAAATGATGAGTCTCAGCTTCTCAAGTAAAGTGTAAACTTTTTATGTCCCCTCCCCCTCAAAAAAAACTTTCTCTGAATCGGCCGCTGGGGTGCTTTATAAAATAGTGTTCACTCGAAGTAAAGTGCCGACAGGTACACTCAAGTTAATAGTAACCGACCTTGCTCAAATTTCCAATATATTTAATTTTTCTGACCAATAAATAATTTGCAAGTTTGCTAAAAAAATTAAAAATTAAACTTCTCGAACAATTAAGGCCAGATGCTGGTATCGCAAAATAATTCTATATTGCCTTTTAGAATCCGACTCTTCAGTTATTAGGAGACTCACAATTTAATGCACCTCAATATTTCAAAATAAAGAGATTTTTCAAAACTTTTATCAAACTAATTAATATATGTTTTCCTTCGGGATCAGTTATAGGTACGGTGTCGGTCAAACCTAAACAGTATGATGTACTGGTACGCGATGGTCAACCGTACGGACAACATGATGGTAAAAGAGGTTTTTACCCGTATATGGTATTTGAAGGTCCTCATCCAGCAGGTAATTTAAAAACTAAAATACAATCTGAAATATATAATTATATATATACTTTTTTTTTCGTTTTTTTTTTCGGTTTCGATTCCTTTGGAATAGAACCGAAGGGCCAATGAGATGGCCACCGAACGCGTCCACGGGTTGCTAATAGAGGGTCCCTGTACAAAAGGTTTCTGCTGCATATGGTTACAATAATTAAAAAGCAGTCGCGGATAATTGTCCAGGGATGGTCCCGAACGAATAACCCCTAAGCGAAGGCGTTACAACTATGCCGAAAGCTTAATGACACCTGGGTGAGGTGTCTCGAACGGTGACCTGAGATACCGGGCCACCTCTCAGAGTACCAGCCTTATCCTCGCACGCGGGGCTCTATGGGGATGGGCGAACCATTTCCCTAGCTGCTCGTGGGAACAACAATGAAACCACCAAAAAACAATAATGTTTTAGATGCGGTTCAAAACGATCGAACGCGCAGAGCACCCGACAATGATTTGCCAAACAATGCCGATTATCCTAGAGTTCGGGGTGGTGGAAATAATTTAGATGGAAACACGACGACGAACCGGAGAAACGCCCACATTAAGTGGACGGAAAAAAAAAACCGAAGAAACACCCTGAGCTTCAGCACGTTTCGCATCAGTCTTTGCGAAATCAAGCCGACAACCTCCGGAAAAATAGATATGTACGTGGAGCGCTTCCAAAACCGCTGCTTGATCAAGCTTCAGACAAAGATGAGCAAGCGACATTAAGACCAACCGCAGAAAGCAGGCACCTTCTAAGAGATGTCAGTACAAGGAGGAACATCAACATACAAGTTTCTCTTAAGCCCCAAGATCTGGCTGAAATGGATGCCTCCCTTCGTGGGGATATCTCGCAAGAGTCAGACCTCTGGACCATCAATTGTTCAGGCTAAAATCGACGATGGATCAAAAGACCAAAAGACGCTTGCATCAACTGAACAAGAAAATTGGATGGGCAAGACAGAATGCGTCCCGTGTTCAATGTGTAATTGACTACATAACATCTGGTAGACCGTTCACGAAAAGGGTTCGACAGTTCGCCCAAGAACTAAGGATCTTGAATCAAACACTAAACAAGTCAAAGCTGCTGACAATCAAGCAGCATATTGTTGATAAAATACGGTTGTTATCTGACGCAAGGAGGAGAATACAGAAAATGGAGAGACGGATCAGGGAGAATCAACGGTTTCTCGCTGACGCATCGCGCCTCTTCAGCGATCTCCCTGTTTCTGTAAAAAACCCACCCAAGTCCAAGAAGGTAGAAACTTTTTGGAGAGAGGTATACAAAATCCCGAAAACACTGGAGTTGAAAGAAGATACTGACAATATCATCCGCTTTAAGGAGTTTTGCGACAACCTCATAAAATCTGAGGAGAAACGTCCATCAGTCACTGCTGAAGAGGTGAAGAAAGCACTTAGAGGCACGAAGAACTTTTCCGCTGCTGGACCAGATTGTATCAAGAACTTTTGGTGGAAGAAGTTTACTTTTATACACCAACATTTGGCCCGCATATTCACCTCATATTCAAAGTCGGAGACGCCCATTCCGCAGTGTCTAGTGTTAGGACGCACTATACTCCTACCGAAAAAAGGCGACTTGTCCAAACCAGAGAATTACAGGCCAATAACTTGTTTGAACACACTGTATAAGATCTTTACAGCTGTCCTAAACAACAGGATTGTTCGACGAATTGAGCCTGTATGGCGAGAGATGTACGAACAACGTGGCTCGAAAAAAGGTGTAGCAGGCTGTCGAGAGAACCTGCTGATTGACAGGTGTGTCTGTAAAGATGCTACAGTCCATCAGCGCGTCCTGTCAATGGCCTGGATTGACTACCGGAAAGCTTTTGATTCAGCCTCTTATAGACTTATCATCTGTCTGTTGGAAAGCTTGAAGGTACATCCACACATAGTGAGATGCATAGGGAGATTGATGCCTCTTTGGAAAACTAGATTTACCATCTCATCTAGGAATTATCGTCTGACGACGAACAATGTCACCTTCCAGAGGGGCGTCTTTCAAGGGGATAGTATGAGCCCTTTGCTTTTTTGCATCACACTTTTGCCTCTATCTCTCGCACTACGAAATTCTCCTGGATACCTCTGTGGCGACACTAATCAGCGTGAGCATAAGGTCACTCATGTATTCTATATGGATGACCTGAAGATCTATGCCGCTGGTAAAAGCAAACTTCAAACTGCTTTAAATATCGTCAAGAACTACACAGGAGAGATTGGGATGGACTTTGGTTTGGACAAGTGTGCCAAAATTCATTTGAAGAAAGGAAAGATTACTGGCGTTCCCAAGGACCCTGAGCTTGTGGATATACCTGGGCGTGCCTCAAAGCCGCATTCAGGACGTAACATCAGTGAAGGAGTCTCTCCGAAGCAGATACAAGCATCTTCTTCGACAGATTTGGTCTTCCAATCTGTCGGCGTTGAACAAGGTATCTGCGACTAACATGCTTGCCGTCCCGGTTCTACTCTACTCGTTTGGGGTGGTTCAATGGACGAAGAACGAGCTTAAGGCCCTTGATGTCACCACGCGTAAGATCATGCATATGCATAAAAGCTTGCATATCAATTCGTCAGTTCCGCGATTATAAATTTCACGCCAGCAAGGCGGACGCGGACTTCTGAATCTCCAGTGTCTTCATAACCGAATTGTTTTAAGTACAGCTTACATCGTTGCGAATGGCAGAGATCCTCTCCTAAAGATGGTCAGAAACCACGAGATGATTGGCGAAGGGGCGTTCCTTTACAAAGCCGCGGAGCAAGCTGCCGAGACCCTTGGCCTGAATTTTAACATCAGAAGTGAGGAAAGTGCATTACTCCATCTAGATGCTTCACGTCTAAAAGCCGAAGTAAAGAAAGCAGAGGTTGGAAAATTTCACCAAGAGCTTCTCGACAAGCAAATGCACGGAAACTTTCACAGAAATGTAGAAAAACAGTCCTTGTCGAAGGAGGAAACTTTTGCTTTCCTCAAATCATCAGGGCTCAATTCAGGTACAGAGGGCTTTATTTTCGCATGCCAGGACGGTGTAATCTCCACCTTAGCATACCGCGCCCGCATTTTATGTCAAGAAGTTCCCAGTGATAGGTGCAGAGCGTGTCATGCACACGCTGAGTACCTAGAACACATACTATCGGGGTGTCCGACCCACGCAGGAACAACGTATATCTATAGACATAATGCGGCCCTAAGAGTACTTTATTACCACCTTTGTCGCTCTTACGGTGTTGGTCGCGACCCTGCCCTGCCGAACGCTCCAAGGGAAATAGAGTCAATTGTCCGAAACGAGAAGTGCCAGATTTTCTGGAACTACGATTTTCGGGCAGCAGTCTCCGTTGCGCACTCGAGGCCTGACATTGTTCTCCAAGACTTCGAGAAACGAACTATATTCGTGATCGAATTCTCGGCTCCATCCGAATACAACATCACTGCAAAGGAGAAAGAAAAAGAGGAGAGATATCAAGACCTTAAAAGAGAGCTGCGTCGACTGTACCCAAAATATTCGGTACGAGTAATTGTCCTTGCGATAGGTGCTCTCGGAGGTGTGAAATTATCGCTGGTTCGTAACCTTAAAGCCATACCCGCGTGCCAAACATATGCCAAGGCTCTTGCGAGATGGATGCAGAAAGCTGTCATCCTTGGGTCGCTTCGTGTCCTCAAGACACACGAGGGTTTCTCCGGCCTGTCGTTGTGATTTCGTCGTGCCCTGTGACCACCCATCTCACGGATGTGAGACGTGGCCATAGGTGTATTTTACCGCGGTTCTACTGGGGGCCATTGACATTTTTTCCAGATGGCAGTTGCTCTTAGTGGTACCCTGCGGTGGTTGTTTAACTTTTTTTTTTTTATATATACTATAGAGTTATGCCTGAGTTGACTAATTTTTTTTATAATGATAAACTTGATATTTTTTCTTACAGTATTAATTTCAAGTTAACATCATTGAGATCGACCGCCCACGTCATACATTGACGGAAAATGAAACAATAAAAAAATGTAAACTATTACAATAAATAAAGAGATTTGGCAATGACACGAGTTCTTTCATGATGATCAAATTTTCACAATATCCGAACGAGACTTTATTTATGTTATTTAGTAGATAGATCTTACGTTTACATACTGAAAAAATCATTTTTATATCATACATTTTCTGTATTTTCTATTCATTCCTGGATTGCGTCTCTTGCCGAGTGCAGATCTACCTTTTCTATCGTTTGTCAAAAAGTGCACACAAGAATTGACTATAATTTTTTTTCTCATACGAAAAATGTTAAAAATCCCATAATTAGGATTTTTATATGTGGATCGAATCCATTGTCGAATTAGACAGGTTCTACAGCCCAAGCTGGAGGATGTCTTAGCGACGAAATATATTGTTTTCAGAGGAAATTAGTCGAAAGGTATATTTCCGATTTGAAAAAAAATTCCTAGGAAGTGAAATGCATATTTGATTTTTTTAAATGAAGATCAAGAACAAATTTTCAATTAAATTTTTATATTATCAAATCACTATTATTTATAATAATTATTGATATCATAATAAATATAAATTATGAGTTAATATTGATAAATCGAACAAATACTAATTATTAATAACTATGAAAGAAATCATCCATACATACTCATTCAATTATGTATAGATTTGCTAATTTAATGCTTGGAAAAAGTATTGATCAATTAATAATTTAACTTATTAACTTACTTCCACATTTATTCTTTCAAATATTGTAATAAAATTATCATAATTATTATAGTTATGATTAATTAATTATCCGACCCACTGATCAAAAGCATTTTCGGACAAAATAAGTCATGTAAAATATATTTTTTCATTTTATGTTTTACATTCTAATTAACATAATTGCAAGTAAGTAAAATTCAAACACTGAAAATACAGCAGATACTGATGTCATTCATTTATATATTTATAAAAATTAAATAAATAAATAGAGCAAAGTAGGTAGCTCAGCCATAAAGAATTCTTGATTTTTTGGTTGTTTTCAACTCAAATAAACAATCAAAGAATTTTTATTTTCAAAAATCGACCTCATGAGATCTCGAAAAATTATAATGAGGTTCAATTAAAAAAAGAAGCTTCAAAATGGATTACTTTGAGAAAAATTAGGTTTAAGTTTAACAAATAAAAAAAGGCAGGTAAAAGGCGACGACGATTGAGTCAGAGTGGCTTATCTGAAATAAAAAAACAACATTGCATGTTAATCTATAGGTGGACGGCTATCGCCGGAACTAGGATTTTTTGAAAATCTTGAAAATTCATATTTTCATATGCTTTTAAACATTGGGACCCAAAATGTCATGGTTTTTTTCGACTATTGTTTTAAGAAAAAAAAACGGTTCAATATTTTTCAAAAATCCTGATTTCGACGATAGCAGATTTTGACAATAACATTCAAAGGTCATGGATGCATAATTTTCATTATTCCTCTCTGACGTCACTTTTCACTCCCTAGGCAGTACAAAGTAGAGCTTTTGCCCCGCTTCATAGGCATCGAAAAAGGCTGAAATCATGCATGTGTTATAAATGATTAGTTTATTCTTTTGAAGCCCTTCGAAATTCTTTTCAAGCTTCTGAAGTTTTTTCTTCATATCTTTAAAATTCTAAATTTCTAAAAATCTCTTGAAGTACGCTCTTTTTCGAAATTTTAGGAAATCGTTTCAAAATGTTCAAAAACCATTTTTAATTTTCTCTTGAAGTGCATTTTTCAAAATAGAAAGCCATTTAAAATTTTCACACGAATCTTAGAAAAGTTCTTTTTTCAATTTTTTCAGACCTTCTAAACCTTCTAATCTTTAAAAATTATTCGAATTTTTTCTGATTTTTTTTCAGTTGTGTTAAATTCAAAAAATTGCCTTGAAATCCTTCAGATTCTTTTTTGACAGTCGTAGAACTCTTCTAGAGCATTTTGAAATCTTGTTAAATATTCTCTCAAAATCAATTTTTCGAAATGAAAAATCATTTTAATTTTTCCTAGGAACCTCAAATCTTTTTTTCATCCTCATAATACCTTACAAAATTCATAAAAAATCTTTTCAAGATTGAATTATTTTTGAATCGTTTCTCGACTTCTGAATATCTCTTAAATTTACTCGAATTCTTCTCAAAATATGTAATTTAGCGAAATTGCAAATTTTTGCTTAAAGATCTTTCACAGTCTTTTTAAAAATTTTAGGAAATAATTACAAATTTTTTGTGATCTTTTTCAATTTTCTCTCAGAATTCATTACAAAACAGTCATTTGAAATTTTTCCATGAATCTTAAGAACTTTTTTAAATCCTGAGAAATAAAAAAATTGTCTCAAAATCTTCCATATTCTTTTTCCACGCATTTTTAAATAATTGAAACTTAAAATTATTCTTTTAGGATAAAACCTAAACTATTTAAAATTTGCCTAGAAGTTCTGAATAAAATTCACTCTACTCGAATCTTTAGCAGATACAATGCGCAAAACAACACAAAAAGGCAACTAAATATTTATTCTTTTAGTTAAGTCTCAATTACACGACGTCAGGGACTCAATGGGTATGAGTACTGACGGGCGTTTCAGACTGGTGAATTTTGCATGTAGGAGGCAATAACAACCAGTGCTGTAGATTTTCATCTGGTATTATCGGGAAAAAATAATTTTTCCTTGCAGATCAGAATCAAGATACCCCTAATAAGGAGAATGTACCCGAGACTTCTCCAAATGAAGAGATTCGTAAAAACGAATCGGCAGAATCTGCCAAACCTCACGAAGACCCAGAGGCTCTCTTCGACGGACTCGCGCGTAAGGAGGGGGATCAGAAGGTGGCACCAGTGGAGGTTCAGAAAGAGTCATCGGAGTCCAAGAAATTAGACGACGAAATTGAAATGCTTCTAGGAAATGACCCGGAAGCTAAGAAAAAAGAACAAGTGGATCTACATGAAAGTTTGGTCTCGAGATGGTCCTCATGGTTGACGGACGGGTTACCTAAGGAGGTCAGGTGAAGGTAATGGATAAATATCCACGTAAGGGAAATATTTCTCTTGAGGCAGCAGAGTTGAACGAGGAAATTGTGTCAAGACAGATCAGCTCTTCGTCATTGAACAAAATCTAGTTGGTTCGGCTTTGTCAGCATTGGGGCAAAGCATCACAATGATACTGAATGATGAAGAAGAGTCGCTAGATAGTCTGGAGTTACTAGAAAAATTAGCCGATGCAGGCCAACTGATAGCTCAGCTACATTTTCAGGTTTCTTCTGCCAGAAGAGCGTTTATCTCTCCAATTCTGACTGAATCAATGAAAAACCTGTTGCAGACGACTGAACCAGGTTCGGAGAGAAGCTGACGGAAAAAAATAAAGCCGCGAAAGCGATGTATAAGATCGGCAAAGAAATCAAGGCCACGTCTCTTCCTTCAACCTCCTCCACTAGCAAAAAAGTGACTAGACCATTCCCTGCACGCACTTTAAACAGCACCCCCAAGACAGCCAGCAACAGTCAACGGTCAACGTTTGCAGAAAAGAAGAAGTAAATAAAAAGGTGAGAGTAGTAGCAGGGCGACTAAGGCGTTTTCTCCTCGAATGGAAAAAGACCACCAGTGATGTTTTTATCTTAAATTGTGTGAAAGAATACGAAATTCCTCTCCATATAAAGCCACCACAATCTCTGAGCTTCAATAAAGATTTGCAGTTTTCGTTAGAGGATGAAAGTTTTTTTAGAAAAGGAAGTAAAAAAGTTATTATCGATGGGAGCAATAGTTAAATATAAAGCGGTAGTAGACCAATTCTTGTCCCTCTTTTTCCTGGTTCCGAAACCAGATGGATCTAAAAGATTCATATTGAACCTGAAATGTTTAAATTAATTTATAACGACGTATCATTTTTAAATTGAAGATTTAAGGGTAGCCTTGAAGTTAATTTATCCAAATTACTTTTTATGTTATCTGGTCTTAAAAGATACTTACTTTCTGGCAAGCATTGGTCCAATCAGTCGAAAATTTTTGAGATTTAAATTCAAAGGTCAGATCTACGAATTTCAATTTTCGAAATAATATATGAATTTTCCTCCAAAAAGTTGAATTTTCAACAAAGAAAACCAGTTTTTTACCCAAAAAATGTGACTAAAAAAAATCTCATGAATTTTCTACCAAATATTTGAATTTTTAGCTCAAACAATAGACAGGATACAGTTTCAACCAAGAA
Source organism: Andricus quercusramuli (assembly GCA_932178445.1). Classification (NCBI taxonomy): domain Eukaryota; kingdom Metazoa; phylum Arthropoda; class Insecta; order Hymenoptera; family Cynipidae; genus Andricus; species Andricus quercusramuli. The sequence continues at coordinate 385,857 of CAKNXH010000160.1, read as the reverse complement.
TGAAATAGGTAAATTTTCGAAAAATTTCAAGCAAACACTGTAATTTTTCAAGCCAAAGAGATCATTTTTCTACAAAACATTAGAATTTCCACCATAAAATATTAATAACATTAAACACCTGAATTGTCAACCAAAAAGTTGAACTTTCAACAAAAAAAAATCCTTTTCTGCCCCAAAAGTCGACTTTTGAACAAAATATATGAATTTTTTATCAAATTGTCGAATTTTTAACTTGTACAATGAAATGATACAGTTTCAACCAAAAATGGAGAGGTTAAATTTTTAGGTAAAGACTCTGTAAAAAAAATAACTTTGAACAACAAAAACGAATTTTCACCAATGTTGTTAAGTTTTCGAAGAAAAAGATGCATTTTCAAACAAGAAGAATAAAGTTCTATTAAAAAATACGAATTTCCAACATATCCAATATACAGGATAAATTTTCAACCAAACATAGAATAGTTGAATTTTTGGATGAAAAAAAATTTTCAACATCAAAAATTAATTTTCAACATAGTTATTAAACTTTCAACCAAAAATACATGAATTTTCAACCAAATAATTTAATTTCAAAGCCAACAATATGAATCATCTACAGAAAAGTTGAGTTTTCAACACAGAGATATGATTCTTTCACTAAAAAGTTAATTTTTTCAACGAATATTTTAATTTTCAAACATAGAACCAATTTTCATCCAAATAGTGAAATTTTCAACAGAGAGATGAACTTTTGAATAAAAAAATGAATTCTCAACAAATTAGTTGAATGTTTTATTTGAAAAAAGATCACTTTTTGACAATAAAGTTGCCATTTTAACCAAATAATAGAATTTTTAATCGAACGAGATAAATTCCGAACCAAAAATATAATAGTAGGCTTTTCAAACAAAAAAATTAACTTTACGCAAAAATATAGTTTGATTTTCCGAGAATTAATTTTCAATCAAATGGGCGAATTTTAAAACCAAAATCATTCAACTTTATCCAAATAATTGAATTTTCGAACCATAGAAAAAAGGTTTTTGTTTAGACAGTTGATTTATCAACCTGACAAGTAGAACTTTCAAAAAAAAGATCATCTTCAATAAAAAAATGTGATTCAACCCAATATTAGAATTCTATGAAAAATAATAATTTACTATCAAATATATTCTTTTAAAACCAAATACTTGAACTTGCAATCAAACTAGATGGAATCTCAAGGAAAAAGTTCGTTTTCAAACAAAATAGATGAATTTTGAATCCATAAGGACGAATTTTTAATTCAGAAAGACGAATGTCCAACAAAACAGTTCAATTTTTGTCCAGCCAGATGACTATTTAATTTTTTTCAATTTCCAAACAAATGGTCGAATTTTAAAATAAAATAGAATATAATTAAAGCTGGGATAGTAATAGTGTGCGACAGAACTTTTCCCATCCCTCTTCCAGCTCGAAAAGTTATAATTTCGAATACAAAATTTGATTTGTCTGATTTATCTGATTTATCTTTGTGTTAAAATTTTTTTTGCATTTGTTTGTAATTTTGTGATTTTTATAAATTTCCATTTTTAAATTGATCAAAATGAGAACTTTGGTTTCTCTATTATTCAGAAAAATAAATAATGCTTCCTCTATAAGGAAGCAAATACATTGGCTAATTTAAGTTTCAAATTATGAAATAAAATAGGTTAAACCTTAATCAGGAATAGTTGCATTTCCAATCAAATAGTTACATTTTTACACCAAAAAACGAATTTTCCAGAAGACAGTTTAATTTTCAACAAAAAACTTACTTTGTTTCAACCCATAAAGGTAGATTTTCAAACCAAAAAGTATACTTTTCTTCCATAAAAAAAAGTTTAATTCAAAAGTATCACATGTTTATCCAAAAAAGCAATTATTCAACAAAACAGTTAAATTTTTGAGCAAAAAAATTGACTTCAACAAAATAGTTTAATTTTCGACAAAATAGTTCAATTTTCCACCGAATAGTCTAAATAACGAAATAGTTCAATTTTCTATTCAAAAAAGTATTTTGCACCCCAAATAAGAGGTTTTAATGAAGAAGTTCAAATTTCAATCAGAGATATGAATTTTCTACTAAAATTATGAATTTTCTACAAAAAAAATGAATTTGTAAGAAATTACACAAATTTTGAACCAAATAGTTGAATTTCCATATTGACAAGAATAATTTATGAACGAAAATGGATTAGATAAATTTTCATTTAAAGAAATTGAATTTAAATTTAGAAAAACGAATCTCGCACCCAACGGTTGAATTTTCAAGACACACAGACGAATTTTCTGTACAAAATAGTTGAATTTTCAACCAAATAATATGAAGTTTGAAAAAAATTAATCTTCAACCATAAATGGAAAAGGTAATGTTTCGTTTGAAAAACTTAAGTTTTCATTAATGGAAATTATTTTTAATACAAAAACCTAATCTTCTACGAAAAATTTAAATTTTCTGCGACATAGTTTACTTCTCAAACGAATTGTTGAATTTCAAAGACAGAGAGACAAATTTTCATTTTTTGCAATTTTTATTTTAAAAGATACTTTTCACCTCAAAAAAGGAAAGTGTCAATATAGAAGGTTGTTTACAATCAAAGATATGCATTTTTTACTAAAATCTTGAATCTGCCAGCAAAAAAATTAATTTGTAAGAAATTACGTCAATTGTTTTATATTCTTAATGTTATGTTAATGAATTTGGAATTAATAAAAACGAACCCAGAGAAGGGAAATTCTAAAAAAGAAATTCAATTTTCAAGTGAAGATATAAATTTTCTGCTAAAATTATTAATCTTCAACCAAAAAATGTAGTTCTACTTTCAGCCAAGAAGTAGAAAAAAATATTTCGATAAAAAATATGCGAATTGATATTTCAACAGGAAAATATTTCAATTTTGAATAAAGACCATGGAACTTGACCAGAAAAGACGAATTTTCAACAAAATATTTGGATCCTCCACAAAAACATATTAATTTTCGACCAAACAGTTGCATTTATAACAATCAACGTTTGTTAAGAAATGTGAAATGTTACATTCTTTTGAATCTGTTTTAGTCATATTTGATTAATTACTAATAAAATTCGACTAGTTCAATTTGATAAAAAGATGAGTCTAAAATAAAATAAATAAATAAAAGAATTAAATAATAAGGTAAATAAAAATAAATGTCGACGCGCTGTTTTTTTAATATCAGACTTTTCACGCCTATCGATTAAAATCATTTTTTTACACAAATAATTTATCTTCAAAAATTGACATCAAGAATTAGTAATCTCTTAATTTTTCAAATTCCGAAATTATCAATATTAAAATTAATTACTCATGTTATTGAGATTGATTCTAATTAATGCTTTTAATGATTTTAATTTTAATTTTAATGATTTTAATTAATTTTGAAAACTTAATGAATTTTCACCATCGAAACAGTAAGGAGGTGACATTGTTAAACTTTTAAGAAGAATGTCACCTCCACAAACTCCGACAAATGAAAAACAAGACTTATTTACACTCCTAGTCTATTTTTACCTCACTTCATTCAAATTAGAAATAATAGCTTGGATGCTTGTAGACTTACAGAAAAACAACAAAATTCCATCAAAGATAAGAGCACGCACCTGACAATGATCACCTACACAAGTTCATATAAAAAATAATCGACCAAAAAATGTTCCCAAATTATTAATAACTAAAATCACTAAAGAATGAGTCAATATTTTCAAAAATTAACTTCATTAAAATAAACTTATGAATTTTTTAACACGCCATTATTGAAATTCTAATAATATATTACTATTGTATTATCGAAACACTTGATTATTGTTAGGTGATCAACTTTTTCCCACTAATGAAAAAAATTATCTTCAACACTTTTTTCTTTATCTATGATTTTCTTTGGAATATCAGTATATTGATAAAAAATCTGTTCATTCAATGGTATATAGTTGATATCACTTTTGCAAATCAGGATTCGACCAATCAATTTCAATTTATTTTTGAGAACTCTCAGGAATAGTAGTAATAAAAAAAATGAAGCGTGTACTTAATGCAATTACAGTTTTTAAGAAGTTTTCTTGAGACTGCGGATAATTTTAAGGGTGTTGAATCATAATAAGCCATCTTGGTGAATTTCACGGTATACGTTCATTGATATTCTTGAAAATTGAAGTTTTAATGAAGAAAAATCTATTATAGAAAAGAACATTTTGAAAATATCATAAAAGTACTAGACAAATTATTGAAGAATATTTTTAGAAATCCTCGCGCCACTTTTGAGATATGAATGATGAAAAATAAGCCTCGAAATTTCATCCGTTTATTTGAAGCCGTGTTTAATTTTTCGTGTTGACACCAAAATGCGAGCATACACACATATACATATACTTCCGTATAGTTGCTTATAATTTTTTATTCGATTTTTCAAAAATTGAAAAAAATGTAATTAAACGAATTGAGACTTCTTTAAAACATTCACCATCACAATCCTTCCTCTATAAACAACAAAAATAAAAACAAGGAAAAATTTATGAAAAAAGCATACCGTAATGAACTACAGTAATTATTTTGACATCTAAAGCAATTTTTTCAATAATATTCTTCAGGATTTATTTCATTAGTCCAGAGCTACGAGCACACAAAGATACTTATTTTAGATCAGTGGATGTGAGTGGTTTTGAACAAAACCCAACTTTGACCCAGTGTCTTGGTACAGAGTCACTTTTTCGAATCAATTTTGTATGATTCCATTTAGCTTCCCGATACCTTTCGAGCTGTTTTTTTCTTTTCAATTCATAATCTGATTTTTTAAAGGTTTTCTTGTATCTCCTGAACAACTTCAATTCTCTCAGTTTGGCTGTTATGGTTTAACACCCTTTAGTGAATGTAAATATTTTTCATTTTAGAAAAACGTACATGAAAAAGTATGGTGGTCGGAGATTTTTTAGCACAAGTACATAGATCTGACCCGACCCCGACACTAAAATTTTCAAGGAAAGTAAATGAAGTTTCCTTATTTTGAGCGTCGTTTACGAAGCGTTGTAGTGTCTCGACTCCATCCCGCCATCCAAATGTGGACAATCATTTTGGTCAATAATACGACAAATGCTCGTATATATAAAAGACAAAAATATTTTAAAATTTCTCAGTTATAGGACCAAACATTTTTTCTTAAATGTGTTCTGTGTTTCTATAAAAATGAAGATCCGCACTTGTACTCTTCTGTCAACTTTTGTGACGTTTTTCAATTTTGTTCGTAAGTACAATATAATACTAAATTGATCATATAATAAAATATCTAATATTCCGATATCGACTATATTCTAAAGTTCGTTTTTCGTAATATGTATTCAATTCAAATACGCATTCTTCCTGAAAAGTATTGAAAAATATGTCACATTCACATGTAATCATTTTTCATCAAAACAATTTGAATCCAATCTTTTTGCATTTACATTTTCTTACAAACAAATGTAGTTCTAGTGCTCTCCAGCCGACGATGAACTTTTTTTTCAAAATTCTGTAAAAAATATCTATAAAAACGAAGTTTTCTCACAAACTTTTTAATTACTAATATCCCCAAAATTATTTTACATTTTTTGAGTTTATCTGGCTTGGCACTAATTACTAAAACTATCCTTAGATTTGATTTGGTAGTCAAAATAACTAAAATCTTCAGTAAAGAGTTTCAATATGTTGAATTGTGTTTAATAATATAAAGCCAAGTGATTTGATAAATATTTAAGAAAATTTGGTAACCTCATTTCATTAGATTTTACTACCGTTTATTATGATCGAAATGATTACACATAATGTTGAGGTTATCCTAGGCCACGCTCAGTTTGTCGAAAAATGCAGAAAAAAAATTATGAAAAAATTAAGTTCTTCATGGGTCAAATAATCCATTCTCATTTTAATGTATTATCACTTATCGTATCTAACCATTAATTGCATTAAATTAATTATTTTACATACATTATTATTTTTTGGATTTTTTTTCACTGTTTTTAGTTTTTTTTTGCCAATTTTTGGTCTCCACTACTGTTTTTGAAAATTTAAATTCTGAGTGGAGATACTGCCTTGACTCAAGCATGCACCTCCACTATTTGAAAATTTGAAAGAAATAAGAAATCAAACAAGACAGAATTTTATGCATTTTTTGAGCGCTCGCCTATTTTGGGCTTTCAAATGCACAAAATAAAATCTCCAAAAACCAGAATTTTTGGCTTTTTTTTGGCTCACGAAGGCAGAAACATTTTGTTTCAAAAATCACCCCCACATATGAAAAATCAAGCACATATGTAAAAATTCGAATTGGAATATTAAAAGAGCCCAGAAATCAGGGACTCTATTCACCCTATAAGATTCTGAAAGTGACAAGTTTTTGGTAAAGGGGTGCTAACGGTGTACAGAAGGGTTGGTTTTTAGCGTTAAGAGTGAGAGCCTAAAACCCAAAAATGGTATTTTACAGGAGCCCAAAAATCAGAGACTATTGATAATGTAAAATTCCCAAAAAGATTATTTTTGGACAAAATTATATCTGCGTGGTATGAAGGGGTTGATTTTCTACGTTAAGGGTTGAAGCCCAAAAATCGGAGTTGATATTTTTGTGAAGCGCAAGAATCGGAAAGTGTATTGACACTATAAAATTCAGGTCCGTCAAGCTAGCACCTCCACAATCGAAATTCACCACAATTCTGGGCTTATTTTGGGCTCTCAAATTCACGGCAAAAAAACCACCCCCTATGTGCAAAAAAACATCCCCTGAGTATAAACTGAAACATGGGAAAAACGAAAAAGAGAGTAGTGTTGGGCTTTTCTATGGCTCACGAATGCTTGAATTTTTGTTTGCGAAAACCACCCCTACATTCAGAAGCTCATTTCAGAAGCTCCATTAACAAAGTAAATTCCTAAAAATGGTAATTCTTTGACAAACGAAAATCTGACCAGTTTAAAAAATTTGAAGTTGGTATTTTTGAGAATTCCAAAAATCATAGACTCTATTCACACTGTGAAATTCTAAAGAAGATTTTTTTTTACAAAGTCACATCTGCGTCGAGTCAAGGGGGTTGATTTTGACGTCAAGGGTTGGAGCGCGAAAATCGGTGTTGGCAGTTTTGAGGAGCCTAAAAATCAGAGACTCTATTCACACTGTGAAATTCTAGAAAAGATTATTTTTAGACAAAGTTATACCTTTGCCGTGTCAAGGGGGTTGATTTCCACGATGAGGGTTGGAGCCCGAAAATCGGTGTTGGTATTTTTGAGGAGCCCAAAAATCAGAGAATGCCGCATTTTCAAACTGCTGCATTTTCCGAACCACAGTCCACAGTCCACGTGCACGGATGGTACACTTTCAACAGTGCACGTGCACAGACAGGATACTCCCAAATATACACATGAACAGATAGGATACATTCAACTGTGTACGTCTCAATTATGATTATTACTATTATTATATGAAAAGTTGTAGGCTCTGGAAGCTACGAACATGGTTCCTTAAAGCAAGAAATCCCGACGCAACTAGAAAGTGTGCTTCGTCCACTCCTGCTGCTTCAATCTCAGAAGGTAAGCAAGGGCGGGAAATTTACGCAAGAGACTTCGTACAACACCGTTCCTTAGAGTCGGGTCTCCAGCCGCGGATGACCTTAAGCGGCAGATGGCATAGTTGGGGATGAAAGTTTCCCCTCTAAATACTTTTCTAGAGCTACTTATCTTTGTAGAATGTTATGAGAAACAGTGTTGATGGACCAGATGAAGTGATTCCAGAAGAACAGTCTTTTGCATCCGGCTCGCGATGGACTGAGCCTGACGCTGACAAGCCGGGATTTTGTAGACTTTGCTGAGAACTGAAGCTTTCATACCTCCAAGGCCACCGATTATGTGAACTACAAGATGTACTCTGTACTATTGGTACAGCCTGCTCAGCTCGAGAAGAAGTGCTTGATATTTCTTCCGTGTTTCTTCCTCCTTTGCCGTGACGTTACCATCGGCTGGTGCCAAGAATTCAATCACGTGAATGATTTTGTCTTCAGATCTTGGAGAACAATATCAGATTTAATGGCACTGATACGTTGAGTGGTGGAGAATGATAAATTCCCGTAGATCTCACACTGATCATTCTCCAAAACGAACTCGAGTTCCCCCTGGGAGTATGACAAGATGGGCAATAGATCAACACCACAGAAGTACCTAAGATGGTAATATAATACTTTTAGAGCCGCATTTTGTCTCTCTATGTATCCATAGCGTACATATTTTGAGCATCCACTGAGAACATTTTCACGTAATTCTGGCTCTTGCTTGCACGCTCGGCAGTTGGCATCGCCAACACGTACATTCGTTATGCACTCGAGGTTTAGTAAAATGTCTATAACGCCGTCTTGACAGGCAAAAAGAAATCCTTCTGACTCCGAACTCAATCCAGCAGGCTTGAGAAACATGTTGGACAGACCCATCGAGAGCTCGATCCGACTTTATAAGCAGCACTCTAATTTGCCTGGACGTTTGGTTAGGTGCGAGGAAAACTGCAGAAAACCACTTCTCGATTTTAACCTGTTTTTCGACAATCGAGTTTGAAGGCAGATATTCGGCACTAAGAATCGAATGCACACAATCATCATCAGCGTTAAACCTCTGACTGTACATTAGTTACAGCGCAGCGAATACGCAACACAGCCATACGACGCAGATGGCCACCTATACAAATGCTATCCGCGGTCAAAATCGCTTGACATCTGGACTCTTCCCAAATCTAGATTCATCTTGTAGCAAATACCGTCGGTATGTCTCAATTAGTACGATAGAATTTTTCGCTTAAAAATCCACGTGCACAGATGGTACTTTCCCAAATGTTTCACGTCTTAAGCAATACGATCAGATTTTTAATTGACACTTCTACATGCACAAATTGTTCCCTTCCAACTTTGCATCACTTGTTAGTTAAAAATCTGATCGTATTATTTAAGAAGTCCACGTTTGGAAGTGTTCCATCTCGGCACATCCTAATTGAAAAAACTCCCAACTGTGCACGTCGAACTTTAGACGTGCACAGGTGGGTCCGTGGACTACTGGCCCACACCGTAAACAGTGGTTGTCCGTCATCCGCCAAAAAACAATCCCTCTGTACACCGTCAGAACGTATTTGAAATTTTTTTTGTTCATTCTACTGAGTCAATAAAGTCTCTGATTTTTGAGCTCCTCAAAAAAGTATCAACTCCGAATTCTGGGCTCCAGCCCTTGACATTGAAAATCAACACCTTTCTACCACGCAGATATGACTTTGTCAAAAAATAATCCTTTCGAAAATTTTACAGTGTCAATAGAGTCTCTAATTTTTGGGCGCCATCCTTTAACGCAAAAAACAAACCCCCCTGTGCAGTGACAGCATGAATTTGTAAAAAAAAAAATATTTTTGGGAATTCTACAATTCCAATAGAGTCTCTGATTTTTATTACAATTTGATTCAAACAAGAAAAGTATTGAAGCCCAAAAATCGGTAATAAAGATGAAAAAGAGCCTCAAAAAGCCCACAATTAGGGTATAAAGAAATTGAGGTATTTCGATTGTGGAGGTGCTATCTTAATGGACCTGGTGGTCTTCCCAACAGTTTTTTCTGTGATTTAATTTCGCGAACAGAATAATTAATTTATTGCATATTTCAGATTGCATCAATTTTCTTTCCCTTAAATTTTAGTAAATTCTGATTCTAATTCGATTCATACAAAAATTAGTCTAATTAGGCACCACAAACCTATAAAAAGAGGTTTCGTAGCGCATTGAGAAATTAATTTCTCTCCTACTTCCCTTCCCCATACTTTTGCCAGAATTGATTCCAAACTTTTCAGATTTAATCTTCACATTTACCATGGTCTTGTGATCTTGGGTGCATGATAAAAGTTAATTAGTTACAAATCAAGTTGTTTTCAATCTTCAAAATATAAGTTATTTTCTTGCTCCCAATAAAGCAATTTACCCAGAATACTTTATGTCTAAAACTTTTTGTACGCAATTTTTCTGTGTAAATTTGAAAAACCTTATTTTTTACAGAATCACGTCCAGAACCGGCAACTCCAAATGAGAGCTATAATTTCCGCCTTCAGCAACCTTATTTACATAGTGGTAGCTATTCATTCATTTATTAATTATTTTTATTTTTTTAATAATTTTTTATTATTAATTATTTATTTATTTATTTAGTGGCAGTATTTACCTGCTCGCCTAGATATAACAGTTCCACATTCTTATTTTTATTTATAGCTTTTAAAAATGGGGGGGCGGGATACAAAATTCAGACACCTTTCCCCAAATATCCTCTGAATCGATCCCTGGGGTTTTCCATAACACAGTGATAAATTGTGCACAGAAAAAACTTAGGGTAAATAGTATTGCAGGTAATTTCGTATGTTTACCTGTTCGTATTGGTAAAACACAAATATTACCCTCGATGGGCAGAAACTGTCTTTTGTTCTCATGAAACTTGTCACCACCGTTATGGAAATTGGAAGCCACTAGCTTTGAATCGCTGAAGTGAAGTTAGCTGATGGTTGGTGTAACAGGCAAATCGGATAAGTGCGGCTTCATGAAGGCTATTTTGCCGAATCGTTAGAACTGTTCACACTTAGTTTTTTCTGTGTGGGTATTGGTAAAAAAATTGTCTGTACCAATAAAAGCTCATGATTTTCGTGGGGCGCCAGGCAGAAGTGATAACTCGATATGATGTAAATTGAAGGGGTCTTTCTATAAACTCTTTCAACATGAGAAGAACATAAAACTTTTTCACTGACATGAGATATGAATGGTGTTGGAAAAATCGTGCATAAAGTCGTCGGAAACGATTACTCCTCACAATCACACTGAGATTCTGACAGTATAACGGTATGTTGCAGCGTGTAGCGGCATGCGCTCTTCTTGAAGGTCGTGGTTTTTACACGTACGAATTCTACATGGGAATTCTACATGGGAAACTTCAATTCCAAACCGGCAGCAGTTAAAATCGAAAAAACAAAAATGAGGAATTTTCTTTTTTCGGATTTGGAACAAAATGGGGGGGATCGTTGCCCTCTTAAGAAAAAAGTGTTTTTGGGCCACCCCAGTTTCCAATCGCCATCCCACTAATCAATGTTTTCTAGATGCCAACATGTGTATGAATTCTATCATCTTTTTTGGTTATTTCTTTAGTGTTCAAAGGGCGTCGAATGCAAGCGTTCTTCCACTGATTTCTCTCTCTCTCTCTCTCTCTCTCTCTATCTGTATCTTTTTTTCTTTATCTTTCTGGGTCAATACAATTTATATCCTCTCCTACTACCTTTTGATGGAGCCGCTTCCACGTTACATAGTTTCGTTGTCAATTCCTTTCGTTGACGTCTTCCATAATGCTTTCCTACCTGCTGCAGGAACATATGTACACCAACCATTTAGAACCCCCCCCCCCCCTCCTAATCTCCTCTGTGTTCGTTCCTGGGGTGTTTTATAAAGTATTTACTCAAAGTAAAATGAATAAGGGCACATGTTAACATCAACCGACCTTGCTTGAATTATTAGTAGACCTCATTTTTTTCATACGACAAAAATTGTTGAGATTAGAAGAAGAGTTCAAAATTAAATTTCTAATCGTCTATAATCTCTGCTTTAGAATTTAAGATTTGATGCCAAAATACATCGCATACAAAACTCTTCGTGAACACTTTTTCTGTGTGGATTTGAAATTCGCTAATTTTTTCACAGGATCAAGTACAGGATCGTCTTACCTAGATGGAAGCCCTATTAAATCTGGCTTCATGCGGAATCGACAACCTCCAATCGGGACACCTCTACCCAAATCCAACACAGGTCTAGTTTCTTTTTTTTACTTCCAGCTTCTCAAGTATAGGGCGGAATGTGACCTTTATATCACCGGCTAAATATAATCTGAATTCTCTCTTGGGGTGTTTTATAAAGTATCTACTCGAAGTAAAGTGCATAGGGGCACATGTTCACATTAACGGACCTCGCTCGAATTCTTAGTAGACATAATTTTTTTCATTCGATACAAAATTGTTGAGATTCGAAGAAAAGTTCAAAATGAAATTTCTAATTGTCTAGAATCGCGCCTCCAGAATTTAACATTTTCTACGACTCATTCAAAAAAAGTTACATATTACATATTAGGTGTACAAATCAGTTCTACCAGCTTCTACTACTTTTCGCGAGCGCTAAAATTATTGATGGACTCTGTGGCGAAATAAAGCTTGATCTTTTGACGCTATAAAGTCATCCGCCATTTCTTGCACTTTAGCTTCAATTTTAATTTGGTGCTCAGCTAAGCTGTTTTGTAATCAGCGAAAAAGGTGGTACTTTGACAGGGTAGTATCTGAAGTGTAAGCTGGATCCAGCAAAATTTCTCATTTCAATTCCTCTATGGTTTGACGGACCACGGAACTTATATGTAGCCTAGCGTTGTCGTGCTGTACTGGTCTTCGTCCATGCCCAGAATATCAATTCTTCTTTTCGCCAAACGGTTCAGTCGAAAAGGGTAACACTGGCGAGCGTTACTCTTTTCAACTGAACCGTTTGACAAAAATATCCAAGAAAAGAGATTATATTCTCAATATGGGCGAAGACCAATACAGCACGACAACACCAGATCAAGCCTTCTTTCGCTATGGATCTCATCAATTGCCTCAGCGCTCGGGAAGAGCAGTAGAAGCCAGTGGCCACTATATTAATTAATACTTGAATTTCTTTTAATTTTTACGCATGAAATAAAAATTGCTTAAAACGGGTAAAAAATATTCGTAAGCCTAATACATCGTATCCAACTCTCTTCGTGAAAAAGTTTTCTGCGTGGATTTAAAATTCCCTCATTTTTTTTACAGGATCAAATGCTGGATCGCCTGATCTACATGGAAGCCTTAATAACCTTGGCACCTTGCGAAATTCCCTACCGCCAATCGGAACACCTGTACACAAACCCAACGCAGGTCTAGATTCTAATTTTTATTTCCAGAATCTCGAACAGAGGGGGAAATGTGACCTTTATTTCATACGATAAAAATTTTTTGAGATTAGAAGAAAAGTTCAAAATGAAATTTCTGTCTAGAATCGCGCCTCCAAATTCAACATCTTCTGCGATTTATTGAAGAAAAATTACATTTAATACTTACGTGTGCCCATAGGTTTCTGATCTAGAGTACATGATGAGATTTATAAGTTTTAATTGCATTTTTTAAATCTTCAAAACATAAGCTTTTTCTCGCTTCCAATAAAAAATGTTGCCAAAATATTTTGCATCCACTACTCTTCGTGGAAAATTTTTCTGTTGATTTAAATGTGGCTAATTTTTTTAAGGACCCGGTCTACTATCATCAAGTCCATATGGAAACCCTGGCAATGACGCTCTTCATCGTTACCCACCCGCGACCGCGATAACTGGACACCAACACAACAGAGGTCCATATTCTTGTTGTTATTGTCAGCTTGGAAGTGGAGGGAGAAGTGTGAAATCAAACCCCCCCCCCCCCCCCGTATTGTATATTCTCTGAATCCGCCGCTGGGGTGTTTCATAAAGTATTAACTCGAAGTAAAGGGCACAGGAGCACATGCTTCAATTAATTGACCTTGCTCGAATTATTAGGAGACATAATTTTTTTATGGGATGAAAAATTGTTGGGATTTGAATGACAAATTCAAAATTAAATTTGTAACTGTCTAGAATCGCGTCTTGAGTATTTTTCATTTCGCGCGACTTAAAAAAAGTTATATATTACATTTAATACTTACGTGTACCCATACGTTTCTGATCTAGGGTAAATGATGAGATTTATAAGTTTTAATTACACTTTTTAAATCTTCAAAACATAAGCTTTTTCTCACTTCCAATACAAAATTTTGCCGAAATATTTTGCATCTCACTACTTTTCGTGGAAAATATTTCCGTGTTGATTTAAAGGTGGCTAATTTTTCTTTTTAGGACCTGGTCTACTATCATCAACTCCATATGGAAGCCATGACAATTACGGCTTTCATCATTATCCAACCGCAACCGCGATAACTGGGTACCAACACAACAGAGGTGCATATTCTTATTTTTATTCTCAGCTTGGAAATGGAGGAGGAAGTGTGACATTCAAATGCCCCTCTCCCCTATATATTGTCTGAATCCGCCACTGGGGTGTTTTATAAAGTATTAACTCAAAGTAAAGTGCACAGGGGCACATGTTTCCATTAAATTATAGGTTTTAATTGCATTTTTTAAATCTTCAAGGTATAAGCTGTTTCTCACTCGAAATACAAATTTTTGCTAAAATGCTTCGTATCCACTACTCTCTGTAGAAAACTTTTCTGTGTAGATTTAAAGGTCGCTATTTTTTTAAGGATATGGTCTACAATCATCAAGTCCACATGGAAGTGCTGACCTAGGAACCTTCCATCACTACCCAACCGCCAACACGATTCCTGGATACCATCAAAACACAGGTACATATTGTAATTTTTATTCTCAGCTTGAAAGTGGAGGTGAAAGCGTGACCTTCAATTCCCCCCCCCCCCCCAAATATTCTCTGAACCAACCACTGGGGTGTTTTACAATTTATTTACTCGAATTAAAGTGCCTGGGGGCAGTCCATGTACCACGTGGACAATTTTTTCTACATTTCGCCCCCCCCCCCTCCCTCGTGAACAAGCGTAGACGTTGGAAGACCCGTGCCCCTCCTCCTCTGTCCACGTGGACTTATTTTTTTTTTAGAATCGTCAATATTATGTAAATCGACTTGAGACTGGACATTTCTCTTCACAATTAGCTACAAAATACGAATTTAAATTCATTTTTTAAATATCACCCCCATAAGTCTGTTTCAGAGGATTCCAAAAAACACCATTAGTAAAAAATTCGTTCTTGCAACTTTCTAGTGCTAATTAGGATTTTTTCGCAGTTTTTTTATTACAAATTATTTCTAATATATGAAATACTTTTTCTCACTGACGATTCGATGTTCATCTAATTTTTTTGAAACAATTGAGTATTGTTTTCATCAATTTTTATTTCGAGTAGTGCTAGGAATTTTTTCAACTTACTTCCAAGTTTTGATCATCAGCAAACCAATATTCAATTAAATTTTCACATAAATAATTAATTGTTCTAACAATTTATTATTATATATAATAATATTCTCTTAGAATAATGCCAGAAAGTTGTACTTTTTTCTGAAATTCCCCACTATTTGTCCACTTTACAATTATAGTGAGATAATAATTTATTCAAGTTAACTAACAAACGTTAGCGCATTCCTTTCAAAAGGACGCTCATTGGGCAATGTTTTTCATCCCGAGGTCTTGCAACCCTTATTTTTTACAAGGGTGAATATAATTTTTTACATTTTTTTGTACTAAGTTCCTATAAAATAGAGTAATTAGGGTCAAATTCAAAACGTAATTTCTTATTCGTATTCTTTACCTAATTATGAAGACAAATTTTGAGGGTCAACTTGATACACATTATATTGACAATTCTGAATCAAATTTACACAAATATCCTGGTTTGTTTTGGAAAATAAATTTCAAACTTAATGTGGCTTGCGGAATCTCTAAATATAATCTAAAAAAAAAACGATTTTTTTTTTTAATTTGGGGACGATATGCATGAAAATTAAGGAAGACCAATTTTGGGCCACCTTTTTTTACGCGGATTATGGCAGGACCGCCCTGACCCCTCGTGGACAATCGTAGAATTTTGCTATACCCCCTCCCCCCTCTCCCAAGAAAAACTGTCCATGTGGTATATGGATGGCCCCTTAGTAGATATTATTTTTTTTATACAATAAAAAATTGTTGGTATT